>CM050167.1:33142876-33227876 GCA_027410445.1 Discoglossus pictus
AGGTATCAAATTTGTTTAAAACTTTTTACAATGTATATCACTATACCAGGCATGTCATAATATGATACGGTTTAGTAAACAATTCCTGAGCCGCTGACCTTCTCCCATTACACTATTATTGTGTATTATGAAGCAAGTGGTCTACTAACGGCTGAAATAAAGTGTCATTTGTAATGTTGTTTTGTCTTTTTTAATTTGGTGTTCAACTGCTCCTGAAATCCCAAAGTCCAAATCTCCATGAAGTGCAAGTAAACCGTTTTACCGAAGGCTTACATGGGGTGTTGTCTCCTTGGCTCACTTTTCTGCCCTTGGGTTAGTTCATTGCCATTTCAGATGTTTGGAGAACTCAGTTGTCCGCATAATGCTGAACAAACTAGCTTTACAACTACCTGTGTCCTTTGTATGTAAAGTGATGGAAATATTTCAGACTCACCTAAGGGGTCCACAACAGAACAAGATGAATACCATAACCTTAAGATATACTTGCAGTGTGTATTATATACCTCCTTTATTTCAGAAGGTGCTATAGTGTACATTATTTCTCTTTTACAGGGGTAAATGAACTCCAAACGCATGTCCTATTGTGTTTGACCATATAGAAAATAGTAAAAATCAGTCGGAGGAGCTGTAAAATGATTTCAGTTTTAAGCTCTCTTTGTGATTTTAATGTTGTTCTTAAATAGTATAGTGTTAGCTTTTATAGCACGCAAACATTTTATTTATCCTGAGTATTATCTGTACTGCACGCGCCGTAAGGACCAAAAATTACAAGCCCAATCTGTATATGCTTTTCACTTTAATGATAATTTTCAGCTTTTTGTCCCCTTTTTGGTTCTAAAGAAAGTTTATATAAAACTCTTATGAAATGGAGAGAAATATACATCTGTGTTTTTTTTTTTCCTATTTAGTTTGTAGACTAAATTCCTTGTACCCGTGACCCCTTGGTTATAACTTATTGATTAAAGTATTATTAAAGTCAGAAACTGCTTAATTTCATTGTTATCCGTGACATAGAAACTGAGCGGAGTTGTGTGTGTTGCATTTCACCTTTAAGGAAGTCTGCAGGGACAAAAAAGTGCTATGCTTCATCTCTAATTTGCATATTAGAAATGTTTGATATGTGTTCTATGACGTACTAAGTGATCTTTCCAAACCCGTAACAAGCTGTGCGAAGCTGCATGAGGCATATGGCCCTCACTCCCCAGTCTTTGCATTTCTAATGCATTCTCACCAAATATGTACAGTTTCGTTTCTCTGTATAAGGTTCCAGCGTGCCCCCCCCCCCTCCTCGTCAATTTAGATTTGTTGGCACACTACTTTTACACAGGGATAAATTTTGCAGTAAGTGTTGAAACAACATATTGTGTTACTTGGTCTAAGTAGAAGTAATGCACACGGTGGGGTGGATCCATTCATCAATAAATGAAAGAGACTCAGTTTACACAAATAATGAGGTATATCTTGGTGTCCTGACGTAAACTAACACTAATTAAAGGACTGCTGCTATTATATATTCAAAATGTACTCTTTTGATGAACTACGCTTAAATATAGGTAATATGTTTTTAAAATGTAAATCAAATGCATCCTCTACTTTTTATTTTAAATTTTAATATGCAATTACGGTGGTTGGAAATTAACCTTACGTTTCCATGGATGGACTTCCTGGGATGGGAGGAGACTTTGATGGCTACATAAAGGAGCTCATTATCTTTGTAGGCAATCCTCCATCCTCATTCTTTATGCATCTGGTTGTGGAAAGCCTTCAAGGGTTTTACAAGCAGTAACTACAAATGCATATAGCTATACCATTATTCCCCTTCTGGATCTCTACCTTGTCGTGGTGATGGGGCTTGTGTACTTCAATGAAACTGTGAGCTATACCGTGTAGGGTCATCCTAGATGGGCAGGTCATAGCAGAGAGGTCAGACAGATTGTGATCCATTGGAGAAGGAACAGGCAACCCACTCCATTATTTTTGCCATGAAACCCTTATGGATTGGCACCACCAAACACAAGATGTGCCGGGCGTCCTGCAGTCCAAAGGTTTACCTAGAGTCTGACACGTCTAAGCAACAATGAAATCATTATTAATAGATTTAAAATCTAACCCACTATCCAATTGATTTTCATATCTCTGTCTGATTCACAGCACTTTTGATGAGTTGATCAGCTGTTTGAAAAGTGGTTGACAAATTTATGTGAAATTTGGGAGCCAACCGTATTGGTGAGAAGCTGTCAAATTTTTTAGGGAGCCGGGAAAGATCCTATGTGTATTTATCTATGAGTTAAAAAAAAAAAAATGTTTAGCAAACAGGGGCTTTTGATTGATCCTATCATTTGTAATCCTATAATCGAGGTAGCAAATGGCTCCTGGTGCCATCAATGGTTTAAATATAAAATGAGTACATTTGTGTCCTTTTTAGTATGCCTCTTTGATTCCCTCTCTTTCCCACCAACATTTATTTATTTATTTATTTATTAATTATTTTTAACAATGACATGTGAATCCTATGCCTTTCTGGCTCTATTTGCAAACCTTCTTGTTTTGCGCCATTTAATATTATCTATTTATAAAACGCCAACATATTCCCTAGTGCTGTACAGGGATGAGAGCAGGGAAAGTACTTTTTCCAAAGCGCAATACAAGATTAGAAGCTCGCTACTTACAATCTAAAGGGGTAGGAAGGCTGGACAAGAATAACAGATAGGAAATAGCAAGGGTCAGGAAGAAAGTGAAAGTTTACTTAAGAAAGGTAAAGTTAATAAAATTCCCTTTCCTACTAAATTTTTCGAACAACAATTAGGCTAACTAATTCCATTATATTCAAAATCTGCTATTAACAATGTACAGTATCGTCGAATGAAATTATATTCTGTTAATTCATTGCTGGTTAATATAAATAAATATACAGTAGATTAATCTCAATGAAGTTTTTAGAGCATCTTCCCTCTCGCACATAGGACTTCGGCCAGACAGTCTTTTATCTAATACACATTTTTCTTTAAAACCAGTGATTACTGCAATTAAATTCCCAGACTACATTTACTTCTTAACCTATCATTGTGTCTCATAAATGCTGATAAATCTAGGACGTTTACGTTACTTTTTGGTTTAAAATTATCCTTCCGCCTTAACATGCACAATGCATTTGCACCCTCCTGTACTACACCGAAAACCTTTTAGATTGTACGTCCGCGAGTTTTTCAATCTTGCAAGGTGCTTTTTGGAATGTGCTATGGACACCGGATTCTAAGCTCAAAGACGGTGCCCTCCCTCTTTGTAATGTGTTAATATTGTTTTACCTTGATTACAACGTATTTATAGCGCTATGGGATATGTTGGAGCGTTACAAATAAACAATGATAATAATAATAATGTAATTCAAAATTTTTAAACATAAGTAAACTCATTTCTGGTAATAAAGGCATGGATAGCTCTACACTAGCCTTACTGGCCCTATCATTTTGGAAGATTTCAATACAAAAAGTGAATATTATTTATGCAAATATGTAATCAATCATTTATAGTTATAGCTATAAATCATAATTGTTTTCATTTTATAGTTTAATCTTAGAGATTTAATCAGAAATATATGCATGTGATTTCAAAGAAAGTGTTGCATTTCTGTATTGATAGCCAGGGAAACATAAAAACTGGGAGTCAGGTATTTATACAAAGCATTGATGAACTTTGTACATATGTTTACATCTAAAACTATGGTAGCAACAAATGCTCTATTAATTGGGTGATATTATAATTGGCTTTCTTTTAATAAAATTGGATTGAAGTTTGTAATGTTGTGGCCATCTGCCTTTCTGATCATAACTTAAAATTTTTCATTTTTTTCTTTGTCCGTGTAATCACTACATATTACTTCCTGAAGGTCTGCCCATGCTCAAATTCTAGGAATTACTTTTGGGCTAAAAAAGTATTTCCAGCATTACCGATACCATTTTATTTAGCTAATCTTCATTTGTTGCAGTAACCGTTTCCATATCGAATAAATGAACATTCTTTTTAACTTTTTGGTTCTTGAAACAAGCTTATTGTAATGTAAGCATGTATGATAGAATTTGGACCTTCAATGTACCCTTTTTAAACTACTAGGAAGATCTGGCTAATATTATATTACTTGTGCACAAGATTTCCTGTTTTAATGTAATATTACAACTTTTATTTTTTATCTTCCCACAGAACCGTGCCGTTTTTACCTTTGCTTCAATTGATGTAGAGAAGAGAAAGGTAAGTAAATTCATGCTTAAACAAGATTTTGGGTACACAATAACAAACAGTACTTAATTTAAAAAAAATTCATGCTGAATAAATGTTGCCTTCGCCTCTAAATTACAGTGAGACTTCCTTGATTGCTTTTTAGCCAGTCATTAGTCACAGTCTTTAATATCTCTGTTTACGGCCCCATTTGTACGACTTTTTTAAAATCCTTTTCTCTTTTCACTTTGTATAAAGTGTGTGTGCGCACATCAGGTGTAGATTCTCATCTCACCAACTTATGGTCAGAAATGTATGGATCTTGCTAATTTTGCCTTCTATTAAACAATGAAGCAAACTAAGACTTGCATACAGTGCCTTGCAAAAGTATTCACCCCCCTTGGCATTTTCATGTTTTGTTGCTTCACAACCTGGAATTAAAATGCATTGTTTGAGGATTTGCATAATTTAATTTACAGAACATGTCCACACCTTTGAATATGTGTTTTTTTTTTGTTTTGTTTTGTTTTTTTATTGTGAAGCAAACAACAAATAGGACAAAATAACAGAAAAAGTCAATGTGCATAACTATTCACCAACCTAAAGTCAATACTTTGTAGAGCCACCTTTTGCGGCAATCGCAGCTACAAGTCGCATGGATAAGTGTCTATGAGCCTGCCACATCTTACCACCCGGATTTTTGCCCATTCCTCCTTGCAAAACTGCTCCAGCTCCTTAAAGTTGGATATTTTGTGCTTGTGAACAGCATTCTTTAAGTCTGACGACAGATTTTCTATTGAATTGAGGTCTGGGCTTTGACTTTGCTTCGTTAGCAGTGGGTTTGGGGTCATTGTACTGCTGGAAGGTGAACCTCCGTCCTAGCCTCAAATCACGCACAGAGTAGTACAGGTTTTGCTCAAGAATATCCCTGTATTTATTTAGCACCTGACTAGTGTCCCAGTCCCGGCTCCTGAAAAACATCCCTACAGCATGATGCTGCCACCACCATGTTTCACTGTGTGGGGATGGTGTTCTTTGGGTGATGTGTTTTGGTTTGGGCCAGACATAGCATTTTCTTTGATGGCCAAAAAGTTCAATTTTAGTGTTATCAGAAGGGAGCACCTTCCACCATACATTTTGGGAGTCTCCCACATGCCTTTTCGTAAACTCCAAACGTGCCATTTTGTTGAAAGTAATGTCTTTCTTCTGGCCACTCTGCCATAAAGCCCAACTTTATGGAGCGTACGGCATATTGTCGTCCTATGTACAGATACTCCAGTCTCTGCCGTGGAACTCTGCAGCTCCTCCAGGGTTACCTTAGGTCTCTGTGCTGCCTCTCTGATTAATGCCCTCCTTGCCCGGTCCGTGAGTTTTTTTGGTTGGCAGCCATCTCTTGGCAGTTATGCTGTTGGGCCATGTTCTTCCCATTTGGTTATGATAGATTTGATGGTTCTCCTGGTGATCATCAAAGATTTGGATATTTTTTTTTATATATAACCTATCCCTGACTTGTACTTCTCAACAACATTGTCCCTTACTTGTTTGGAGAGTTCCTTGGTCTTCATGGCACTATTTGGTTAGTGGTGCCTCTCTGCTTAGGTGTTGCAACCTCTGGGGCCTTTCACAGGTGGACATCATTTCACTAATTATGTGTCTTCTGAAGGTAATTGGTTGAACCAGTGCTTTTTAATGGCTTCATAACAAAGGGGGTGAATTCATACGCTCATAACAATTTTCTGTTTTCTATTTCTAAAAAATAGTTTTATGTATATATTTTTCTCATTTCACTTCACCAACTTAGACTATTGTGTTCTGATCCATCACATAAAATTCAGATTAACAAATCATTGAACTTAAGGCTGTAATGTAACAAAATAGGTAAAAAGTCAAGGGGGTGAATACTTTTGCAAGGCACTGTAAATAGCTAGTGATTATCTGAATTTATGCTGACAAATTTGGGCTTGATGGAAGAGCTATACCTTGATCTGACCATAACTTGGTGACCCCTGTTCTAAAATGTTGTATTTTTTTTTTTTTTTTTAGAAACTATGTGAAGCTGTGTTTGAAGTCCTAGATAAAGGAGTTCCCACATCCTGTCAGATTTTATGCTTGGAAGCCCTGCGCATCCTCTCAAGAGATAAACATGTTTTACAACCAGTGACAACAATGGAGAACATGCAGATCCTAATGAAACTGGCAAAGCTGGAACCTAAACTTAAATCCCTAGGACAGGAGTCTGATTTTCCAGTGGTGGTCGAATCATTAAAGTGTCTGTGTAATATTGTTTTCAATAGTGAAGGTGCACAGAGACTGAGCCGAGAACTGGACATTGCTTCTATGCTTTGTGGCCTTTTAGAGAAATGCAAGGATCAGCGTGACATAAAATGCTTTAATCTGCGTCTTATTTTTCTTCTCTCACTACTGGACATAAATATCAGGGGCCAGTTGAGAGGTGAGTTACAAGCAATCCCCAAGTTAACACAGGCTCTGGAGAACACTCTGAACATTCAATGGGCAAAAAAATACCTTGTTGTTACTAAGAAAAATTCCGCCCCTTTGTGCATGCAAGACACTGACTGCACCATAGAGGCATTAAAAGCTCTCTTTAACGTAACGCTGGACTGCTGGACTGTCCACAATGAGGTAAGGCTTCTGTTGTTTTTATTAATGTAAATAAAAATTGTGGTGATTTATTAACTCTTACAATGGGGTGAGCGCAAATAAGAGCCTGTTCATTTGTAATAAAAAGCATGAACAAGGATTTATTTCTTTATAAGCATGTAATCAACTGGCACACTATTTCTGCCGAGCCCCCTCCTCCCACTTAGAGTATGTCCTCATTGGAGCTGGGCCCTTATCTCCTTCACCAACGAATATGTAGAAATGTGCCATCTTGTCTTATTATATTGTCTTCAACTGTATGTCAAATTGCATCCGAGAATGTTGTACCCCTAACGCTAAAGAATCTGCTGGCTCTCCTAAATTAAATATATTTGAAGTAATCTTTCTGGTTAAACTTACACTTTAAAATACCAAAATGTAATGGAATATGTTTATTACCTATGTCAAGCTGTGGGTGACACACCAGTTTAATAGGAAGGGTGTAGAACAATTAAATCTCACAAGCAATATTTTACATTTGTCTTCTACAGCTGCAGAGTGGTGGTTGCCCTCTGGAGCACCATTAGAAATATTTTTCAAGTGTGCTACATGGAGTGGCAGTATTTAATCCGGACTGAATAGCGATATTTTTTTAGACACAAAAGCTAATTGCTCTATAAAAGGAAATACTTGCAATAGTTGGGAAAAAAATAAAAGCTATACCCATTTATTTTAAACTTTATGAAACCATTTTGCATATTATAAAGCCATCTTCTTAGTATGACCGTACTAAAATGGTCCAAAATGTAAGACAGAAGCAATCCTTTTTTTTATTTTTTATTTTTTTTTCTATCATCACTTGCATAGCTATTAATATGTGCGCATTCAGATATGTAGGTGTTTAATTTATTAATTATTACCTACAATGCTACTTTGCAGTACAGACTGTTATCTGCTCTGCTTTTCTCACTTGCTGCCAGCCTGGGGTGGTCGCTTATATATGAGCTAGCCCAAGCAATCCTGGGCTACACTTCAGTCTTCTTTCCTTCTGATTACATCTACAGGCAGAATGTTAGGTAAGGGAAGGGGATGGAGTAGGAAGAAGATGGGCATGGGGAAAATACACAACAAACTTTGAGTGGCAAGGAGAGGGGAGGTAAATGTAAGAAAAAGGGGATCCGAGGGTAGAAGAGGTGAGAGGGACGAGAAGTCAAGAGGAGCTAGGCATTTGAGAACCTGATACACAGTGCCTTGCAAAAGTATTCACCCCCCCCCCCCCCCCCCCCTTGGTATTTTTCGTGTTGATGCCTTTACAATCTGGATTGTTTGAGGATTTGCATCATTTAATTTACAGAACATGCCTACAACTTTGAAGATATATATATATTTTTTTTTTTTTTATTATTGTGAAGCAAACCACAAATAAGACAAAATAACAGAAAAAGTAAATGTGCATTCATCCTCCCAAAGTCAATACTTTGTAGAGCTACCTTCTGCGGCAATCACAGCTCCAAGTCGCTTTGGATAAGTCTCGATTAGCTTGCCACGTCTTGCCACTGGGATCTTTGCCCATTCCTCCTTGCAAAACTGCTCCAGCTCCTTCCAGTTGGATGGTTTGCGCTTGTGAACAGCAATCTTTAAGTCTGACCACAGATTTTCTATTGGATTGAGGTCTGGGCTTTGACTAGTCCATTCCAACACATTTACATGTTTCCCCTTAAACCACTCAAGTGTTGCTTTAGCAGTGTGTTTGGGGGTCATTGTCCTGCTGGAAGGTGAACATCCGTCCTAGCCTCAAATCACCAACAGAGTGGTACAGGTTTCGCTCAAGAATATCCCTGTATTTAGCACCATCCATTTTTCAGCTGCTGAAAAACATCCCCGCAGCATGATGCTGCCACCACCATGTTTCACTGTGAGGATGGTGTTCTTTGGGTGATGTGTTGGGTTTGTGCCAGACATAGCATTTTCTTTAATGGTCGAAAAGTTCAATTTTAGTCTCATCAGACCAGAGCACCTTTCTCAATACATTTTGAGTCTCCCACATGCCTTTTTGCAAACTCAAAACGTGCCATTTAGTTTTTTTGCTGAAAGCAATGGCTTTGTTCTGTCCACTCTGCCACAAAGCCCAACTGTATGGAGCGCACGGCTTATTGTCGTCCTATGTACAGATACTCCAGTCTCTGCTGTGGAACTCTGCAGCTCCTCCAGGGTTACCTGACTTGCACTTCTCAACAACATTGTCCCTTACTTGTTTGGAGAGCTCCTTGGTCTTCATGGCAGTGTTTGGTTAGTGGTGCCTCTTGCTTAGGTGTTGCAGCCTCTGGGGCCTTTCTACAATCTAAAACAAGAAAGTTGTTCTGACAGGAATATAAAAGCATTTTAGGGAAACTATCAGCCTTATTAAATTGTGATTAGGCCAATTGAAAAGGGCTCTATATAAGCACAGAACAATTTTTTTTACAGAAGTTTTTAGTTAGTGAAAGTTATCCAAAAGCAAGGTCTTCACAAACTAAAAACTTCTGTAGCAAAAAATGTGCTCTGTGCTTATATAGAGCCTTTTAGATTTGGCCGAACCGCAATTTAATAAGGCTATTTATGTTTAGATGACAATGATTGTAGAATATAGGATTCCATTTCAGAAATCTAGTCTGTTTGTAGTGTGCAGTATCAGATTATTCTGTGGGTTTTACACTGCCACTGAGATGTATTGTCAATGGGGCTATTTGAAGATAATGTTTTAACATAAGTGAATACAGATCATATGTGTCTGCTACTATTCCTCCCTAGTTTCTAATAGTTTTACAAACAAAACACCTGTCCTCACTAAAGCAAAAATGAACACGATATTTCATTAACAATTACAGCCACTAATGTGCACATATGGATTCTGCTATTGCCCTGTACTAGCCGCACCCAGCATATGCCACTGCAGTTCCCTTTCTTCCAAAACATGCACCCCCCATAGCGCTTCTGGTTGCCAGTTTGTATTTTTTGTTTTTAAGGATCGTATAATATGTTAATTTTGTTAAGGAACTAACTGTATAGTGTGCATGCCAATGGTTTTGATCATGTGGACATTTTAGGTGTAGATTTTGTTTTATGGAAGAAACTTTCAACTATGATCTATGGGCTCCAGATAGCATTTGACTGCATTGATTGCTTTTGTTCAATGTAGTATCAATACTACTGTACATTCAGAACTTCTATTGAACAAGCAATAGCCATTTTAAGAAGCACAATAGTATTGGGGGGGGGGGTATATTATCAGTGTCCTGAAAATCAACAAAACATGTGGTAAAATAAAAGTTTATTTATTTATTTTTTTTAACTATTTTATTCAAACGCTGGTCTTTGAAACACTATTAGACTGCTGTGCTTAAAAAAAAAAAAGAAATGTTGCCAATTTTTACATAAACCCTTTAATATAACGAGAATAAAAGCATTCAATCAGGCTTTGTGCTTAGTCGTTTCACTAAGTGCAATGGGGTAATTTTCTGTGTGCACAAAATTATGGTAAATATGCTCCATAAATGATGTGCTGTAATTGAGATGATTCCTTAATATCTATAGCTGAAATGCATAAGTAATTTGCAAATCCACTTCATATATTTTCCACTAATTTGAAAAATGTCGTTTTGGTTCAGTAGTTAAATGCATTGTAATATTTATATTGCCAGAGTGAAGCACACCAGTACCGTTACCTGGCTGCCATCCTTCGTCATGTGCTGTTATCCAGTGCTCCAAATGAAAGCAAAACTGAAGATCTGCACAGGTTAGTATATTCTGAAATATATCTTGTGTCACCATAGTCGTCTTCTTGATATGTTCCTTATTATAATGTATTACTTGAGTCCTTGTAAGTGTTTATGTATTTGTTTCATTAATATTTATTTTGAGTTTTTGGAAACTTCTATATTTTTTTTTTTTATATATATTTTTTTTTATTAATCTGTCTTGGATCTAAGCGAAATCTTAGAAGGTGCAGTTCCTACATAGTGATTGTGCTAGGTTTCTGCACATGCTGATCTTAGTCCCAAGAAAATGTTTTTTTAGATTATCCACAATGTATATAATCCCCCCCCCCCCCCCCCCCCACACATTAAACAGCATTAAAGTGAGACAGTACTGTATATTTTCTCCTCCTTTGCTCCTGTAACATGACCGTACAAGGGATCCTTGTGAAGTTATCTACAGCCACAACCTTGAGTGGAAAACTATCATGCAAACAAAGATAACCGATTCCTTTTGAGTTCATATTTACGCTTCCTTTCGGGTTTCTTTTCAGTTACCTAGTCAGGCTATCGTTTTAGCAAACACACTTCTTTCTATCTATTTCTGTATTACATTGATGTTCATTTTCTTAACTTCTATAGAAAGCTTGGGACTACAATGGCAGTTGATAACCTCCTTAGACTGTTCTCTGATTGTTTGTAATGATTGTTTAGAGAAAATGTGCTTGAATTCCATTATTTCCCAGATCAGTGTTGCTCGGGTGATTGGCCTGGTGAGCATTGTAAAGTAGCCATTCTGTTCTCAGACCACAAACATTGAGAGCCACTGATCTACAACGCATTATCCTAGTCTTAAAGTGACACTGTAATACCATATTTTCTTGCTCTGTTCTGAAGATCTATATGGAGCCATGTGCCAAAAAAAATGTAAATTGTAAAATTAAATATAAGCTTATATTCACGTTTTTACATATAACATGGAAAATTAAATACCTGGACATTTACCTTCACATCAACATTGATCGTTTAGAAAGATGTTGTCTCAAATGTAAAGGATTCCGAGGATCCTTGCTGATTAGAAGTGTAGATATGCAAAGTCAGTTGTCTGTTATTAAAGGGCAAATAGAAATTCACTGAATGCTGAGGTTCCCACCTAGGCATGTATTAACAGATAGGGTCATGTATGAGTAGATAAAAAATAGACCGTATACAGTGGCAAAAATGGGTAATAATTTAAATATTGTTTGTTTTTACTCTCTCTAAAAAATGTTTTTGGCCCTTACCGGTCCTAGTTCTTTAAATTGGGATAAAAAGACTTCAGCACCAATATTTGTATTAATAGGACACTGTATACTATTTTATGAAGATTGTTCCAAATCCACTTATATATTGAATTTTTTTGATATGGCGATAACTTATTTTATTTATTTCTTTATTGATCAAGCTTTCGTTTTGAAAGATATATAAGCTTTTGAGTGTCTCTTTTAACCTTGGAAAAGAATTGAGAATTTTTTTTTTTTTTTTTAAGTTGAATGTTTATCCAAAAAAAAACAATATTATCTTATACTGAAATATTCTGTTTTGCTCCTAATTAATTTTAGAATTGTATTGTCTGTTAGTAATATACATTGGCTCTCCTTAGCTGTGTTAGGAGGGAGCTGGGAGATGAGGGGGTGGCTTTCTTGTCCAAATGATTAATGGCTACAGAGGGAAGGAAAGGGGGGAGTAGGCTAACATACTTTTATTCTACCCCCTGGTGTAGGAATGCTGATAGGATTGTGAGGATCCTTGCTTTGTACCAGGAACTTGGCATCTAACAGAATTTCATACACTTGTATGCCACCCATAAAACTGTCCGTGCTCTGACAAAGATCAGAAAGCCAGTCTTCTTACTATGAAAAGAATAACTTGGGCACAGTGAGGCATAAAATGTTATATTGTTCGTTGTTAAATGGGTAGGATTTTTAAAAGGAATCATAAAGAGCTGGAAACATAAACGTTTTCAGGAAATTCCATAAACCCCATTAAAGCTTTTCTCCAATCCACATTAACCATCACTAAATTAAATGGTGCTCCATCAAATATGTTGCAGGATTTCCCTGCATCCCTTTTCATTTATTTGGTTTTCAATCCCACATTTAGCTTGAATGATTTGCACACTCATGCTTTCTTGGAACGTTTACCCAAACTTTGAATGTTGTTATCCATAATACCCTCTGTAAAGCTGTAGGGGGGGGGGGGGGGGATAAGACGTATTTGCAAAGGTGTGAATTTTCTCATAAATTATCTATATACTTACTTCAATCTTCATATTTAATTTGTACAGATATTTTTTTTTCTGCTAGAATATTTTGTGCAATATTATTTAATTTATGTGCATTATCTTTTTCAGCAATGCAGTCAACCTATTAAGCAATATTCCAGTTTCATGCGTGGATGTACTTATTTGCCAACCGGGCAAATCTGTGAATGACAATGATGTGAACATGGAGGCTGTTCAAGTTCTAGTGGACTTCATGGAAATGAGGATAGATAAGGTACTGTAATCTTAACCATGGGAAAAAGTGCCAAGATCTTTGGTGTAGATAAACTTATCATCTGTTTGAACCAGAAAAAATATCCCCCTAGTTTTTCACTGGAATCCCCATATTTTTTTTTTTCTTTTGTAAGTGAAAGTAACACCAGTCTATAAAAGTGCTGCTACTGTTCATTACTGGAATGGTTATCTCTATATTGTAAGCCTAGCCTTTCTGTAGTTCTATGTAGAATTGTTCTATCTATATATATATATATATATATATATATATATATATATATATATATATATATATATATATATATATATATATATATATATATATATATATATATATATATATATATATATATATATATATATATAATCTGATATACCCTTTAATTTAGTTCATTGTATGTGCCTTTTTATTATGTAGTGAAATATTTAATTTTGGTTTCTATTGACCTACTTTTTGCTTTTTTGCTTGACGAAGGGTCTGAAGATTTTGAATGCCAAAAAAAAAAAATGCCAGCCATTTCAGGGCTAATGGAAACCTCATTACTTTAGACACACCTTCTCAAAAGAGCAGCTTAGGAAAATATAGCATAAAAGGCTGTGTTTGTTTGTTTGTTTTGTGTTTCTGAAAATATTCTCCAAAATTACCAAGCTTAGTTTTCAAATGACCATAAAGAAAAAGAAATGTGACTACTGTAAGATATACATTTATTTACTGTGTAGATGTGTTGTCAAAAATACCAATTTATATTTAACATTGCTCTGCAATAATTTTAGCATATTTTACATATTCTGTCTTCCCACATAAAGTTTAATGTCAATTGCTTTTTTCCATATGGTAATAAACCATCAAATTGTTCACTTAACTTTTTTTTTTTTTTTTTTTCTTTATTCGATTTTAGGGCTGCAGCTACAGAGAAGGTTTATCACCAGTCCTTAGTTTGCTGACACAGTGTTCCAGAGCTCACAGACATTTTCGAAAATATATTAAAGCGGAGGTAAGTCTCCAATAATTTATAGAAGTTTTTTGTTTATAGTTTGTAATATTGCATCATCTCAATATGATGTGAAATTACTTGCCAGAAGGCTAGGCCCCCAGTGTTCTCAATCTTGTAGTGGTGTTCCTCTCCATAAAGAAATTGTCCACAAGCTGCAATTGCATAAAGGCTCTACATTCCGTATTGTTGAGTAGCTTGGTGACCAGATTTTATAGTTTTATAGACCTAATATATAAATGACAGATTTTTAAGCCTCTCCTTGAAAATGTGGGTTTGTTAATGTAACTAAAAAAATGTACAGTTTTTGATTGAACCCACACTTTATTGATTTTGAAAAGAAAACCACATGTGATAGTGCAAGGCTAAAACAGATGTATTTTAGATGAGGGATGCAAATAGTTTGAAATCTTTTATTGGATCCACAGTATACCAATCAATTCATGGCAAAATTGAAAGAGTAATTTTATGTCTACTTGTCATACAAAGTCCCTAGTCTGTGTTTGCTACATAGATGACATTCTTATCTGAACTGACGGTGAAGAGAAACTCTTGGAATTCCACATCAAATAGTGTTTTCAACTCTACTATTAATTTGAAGCTGCTCTATACCCACACACAAATCCAGATTTCTTTACTGCAATCCATATAAAAAAGTTCCATTTAGACATCCCTATAAAGGAAATACAGACAGACCATCTACCTCAGACAGTATAGTTTCTATCCCAGGCACACAAAGGACCATACTGTCTACAGTCAAGCCATTCAATATAGCAGTATCTATTCTGAGACCAAGGATCGGAATGATCGCCTCCAGAACCTTAGGAAGGATTTGATCAGACAATGCCAGGGTTGCAGACATCAAGATAAGGAGAGCCACCGACATTTCCAAAGGGAAACGGAGTATCAAAAGGAAACGTGTCCAATTGGTCTTGACGGGCAACCCCCACTTGCAAGTTCTACGTAAATTATCCAAAAGAACTTAAAGCAGCTCTGAACATACATAAAACAAAAATGTATTTCCAGATCCTCTTTGTTGTATTAACAACCTTCTAACTTGGAACAACTAATAGTAAGGACCTCACTTAAGAAAACTACTAACATTCCTTTGCAAACATGATATTTGTACTAGCATCTCTTCAATAGAAAGAGTACCAAGGCTACATTATGACCAACATCATAGAGTGATTGTTAACTTTTCATGCAAATCATCAAATGTGGTACGTCTCATTTTGTGCCAATGTCCTGGAGTAATCAATGTAGGTGAAATAGGACAAACCTAAAGGCAAATCATAAATTCACACAGGTATAATTTGAATAAAAACAAAACCGAGACACCTGTAGGTGGATATTTATAACAAAATAGACACTTCTTCAATGATCTGAGGGTCACAACACTGATGGGAACTTCAGGTCATAGAGAAACAGGAAGCTCTGAGAATAAAAATTCGTGCAGAAATTTTAGAACGTTGAGATAAATTCCCGATCATGATTTCATTTATCTCTTGCGTTACTCCTTAACAAACTACTCTCTACTTCCTGAAGCATCTCAGTAACATCGTTTGACGTTTTGCTTCCTACAAGATTGGTCTCTGCCAACTTTGCACACCCATTGCATTAAAGCCTTTAGTTTTTCACTCCGTAATGTAAACCTTGTCTACAGTCTGATCGATTTTCCGTCTAGTCAGCTTGCCTATATGTACTGTAAGCTTTCCAGATTTCATTTGAGCGCTCGCTTTGTGGAAGGGTCTATAGCCCCAAGAGCTTGCAATCTAATCCAACGTTGTCATTAAAATGTATCCTCTCCAATAAAACTGCTTTTTATCTGATCATTAGAGAGGATATTTAAAGGGACAAAACCATTATTATGAAAAGGAGAGCTGAAAAAGCTAGAATATTATTTATTGCATGTACAATGAATAGTAGTTGATATACATTTTTTTTTTTTTCTCTCTCTTTTTTGAAACTTGTAAAATTTTAGAAAAATGGTCCATCCTAACTATGTTCTCCTTTCTGTATTTCGTCTAGTTTTAAGTCATATTTTGTTTTTGAATACTGCAGTCAGAATGTCTATGGCATAAGGGGTTCTCTAATTGCAATAACGTTTGACTTTTTTCTTTCTAGGTATTGCCCCCACTAAGAGATGTTTCCAGCCGTCCAGAGGTTGGCACAACCATTAGGAACAAGCTGGTGAGACTGATGACCCACGTGGACCTAGGAGTAAAGCAAATGGCAGCAGAATTTCTGTTTGTCCTTTGCAAGGAGCGAGGTAAATTTCTTGTTGCTTGTAATGTCAGGTGCCTGCTCTGTTTTTAATGCTTTTAACCACGTCACTTCCGTTCAAGAAAAAGACACTTGTATGTACCAAACTGACGAGCAGTTGAGTAAACCGTGGACATAAAACATTTTTTTGGGGGGGGCAAGATCTGAATTATTGATGACTCCCTGACCGGAGTCTATATTGTATTTGTTACATCAAATCTGGAGAGCTGGGTGATGGGGAGTGTTGGTAGTTATGCGAGGGGGGGAGGAAACGGTCCAGAGCCTTTGTTTGGTAACTTAATAAGATTGATATTGATGCAACACCCATTCATGCTCCGTGGCCCAGACGCATGACGCAGCCTTTTTTGAAATGTAAACAACCTCTTTCACACGCAACTTATACCAGTGAATCATGGATGCCTCCAATATCCTGCAGATGCATCACATTTTATTTCCCCCCCCCCCCCCCCCCCCCCCCCTACTTTAATTTTATTCTAGGAGTCAGAAGCAGTATTTTCAAAAAAAAATCCCCTATTGGGCAGTGGTCCTTTTAAAGACACCAGAAATCACTAGTAAGGAACTATGGCAACTCTGCTTTAGAGATTTATAAATCGTATGATATTCACATAATAAGCAGCACTTTGGGAGACGGGAAGCTTTGTTTTTTTTATGTGCTCCTGAAATGATCTCTCTCTTTTTTTTTTTTTTCTTTTTTTTTGTGCTCCATATTCTTTTAGTGGATAACTTGCTGAAGTATACAGGCTATGGAAATGCTGCCGGGCTTCTTGCTGCAAGAGGTCTCTTGGCTGGGGGGAGAGGAGAAAGCTGGTATTCTGATGATGATGACGATACAGACACTGAAGAATATAAATCTGCCAAACCTAAGTAAGTATATGTAACCACTATCCTATGATACATATTTTTTTCCATGAAATGGCATACTTGGGGAAATTCAAACCGTATTTACATAGAACGTCACCTTTTAGAAACACTTATTTTAGTTTTTCATTTCTTTTGTGCCAATTTACTGATAGTATTTTAATTTAATGGGTTCTATGTACACAAATATATTGACTTATTTTATAGAAACAAATCACCAGTACAAGGACTTGTAAAATTAATGGAAATTATGAAGTTAAGATCTGATATATTTTATTTTTCAGTATTAATCTCATCACTGGTCATGTTGAAGAACCATTGCCGAACCCAATAGATGAAATGACTGAAGAACAGAAGGAGTATGAGGCAATGAAACTTGTCAACATGTTTGATAAACTTTCAAGGTATTTACTTTATTTTAGTACACTGCCATAAAGGCTTTGTAGATCTATATTGGAACTTGTATTTTAAAATGATTAAGATGGAAAAGAGGCAATATTATTACACCAGAAGAACACAATGCCTTTTTGTCTCTATATGGCACTGAATCTGCACAGTCTATATGTTGGCTCTTGCACGCTGAAGCTTTCCTAATATTTCTCTCCAATCTTCCATTTCCTCTCCACCATATCTTCCAATCCTCCCTGCTCTATCTGTGCCCCACTCTCAATTTTTACTTTTTAACCAAAATTTAAATGAAGCATACATTTAGGGGGAGGCTTTGCTAGCTGATTAATCCTCATTCAGAGCCTTGTAAATGTACAATAGTTTATTTTCTATGTACATGTAACAAGTTAGAATGACACAACAGATGTCTTGCTCATTGCAGAAGTGAAAAAAAAAAACTACATCTTATCACATATAAGAGTTGTCAAATTATGAAATGTCGTCCCGCTTTGCAAGCTCGCAAGAACTGCGCGAAGCGAGGGCCCGCATTTGCGGAAGGTGGAGGCTCCCATGTTGGCTGCAATGAGCCAAAGGCTCATTGCAGGCTGCAAATGCGAAGCGAGGGGCCGCATTAACTGGGGTGGAGGCTCTACGGCGCCTCACAAGCGGTTACAGATAGATTTTTGTTCAAAGTCCCGCTTCTGTGGCTAACACGCAATGACTATAGTCCAATTTACCGAGTTTAGACACTCGAAAATCCCCTAAGCAAGAGAAAAAATGTCCGTCGAAAAACAAAAACGAGGCTGCATGACCCCTAAACCCGCCAAACACATACGACTTTTACAAAAACCTGTACGAGGTACAACGTACATTACCACATACGCAATCGTCGCCATTTTACAACACTTAACTTACAGAATGCAGAAGTACACAGCTCACCAACAGTGCAAATCTACATTGTATGCTGCAGGAACATCAAAACAGATAGTTGGCTCTACAGCGCATTGCTTGCTGCATATATTACTTACAAATAGGTAAAGTATATTTATTTATCATTTCATTAATTATCAAGTAAAAATACATATACATATACACACACACACACACACACACAAAAAAAGCCACAGTATCGCAATAAACCACAAAGCCCTTCACTGCGCGCCTCACAAGGAGCGCCAACGGTGCTCATAGGACACAGACTACACCAGGGGAGAGACTTGCAATAAGCGCAAAAAGGACATCATCGCGGACCTTGCAATGACAGCAAAAGCGCCTCTGATAACAAAAAATACACCAACCCAGAGGCTTGCATTGAGTGCCGAAGGAATTTGACGACCAAAACGCTTACGGTCTGTGGCAAACCGCATAACCCTGCCTTACAATTTTATTGCCCCTCTTCCTAACTCTCTTTATCTAGGCTAATAATAAACTCTCAGTTAATTAATAAATGAATAGCCCTAGATCAAGAGTAGCATAAATGGAGAATCTGTTCAGATATTGCATGCTTAAAATACCTAGCCTTCAAGTACAATTATCGATCACTCATTTTTTAGTAACAAACAATATCGGTTATAATCATTTTTATACATGTACATTTTTGTTTCTGTAACGCAGACCTTTGTTGTGTCACTTTACAGTATGTTTTCTAAGTATTAGATTTAGAGTGTATAATTTGAAGATTAAATCAATAAAAAGAAAGATGTAGGAGAATAAACCAGTACTAATGACTTTTAGTGCCTCATTCAAATATTATTTGGCTAATTGAATAGGGCTCTATATAAGCACATATGATATTTTTTTACAGAAGTTTTTAGTTTATGAACTTCTATGTGCTTATATAGAGCCCTATTCAATTGGCCAAATCGTATTTGAAGGAGGCCCTTCGTCTTGTAGAGCAAGATACTTAACATCTTTGTTGATGTTTTATTAAACCAAACTCTATTGAGCTCTTTTTCACCGGATTGGAAGCTGCTGCTTTCCCAGCAAACTTTGGATTTTATTTGGAAATACTGGATCCAATCATCACTGGTTGAGGTGTGTTAAAAGCCGCAAAACAATGAGCATGTATTGGCGATCTCATTTATAAAAAAAAACACACAAAAAAAAACCCACACCTTTCAAGAGAACTTCCAGATAAGGAAATAAACGTATTATAAATCCCTTATTTAGTAAAACAATATAAGATCTAAATGCATGTGGAGATTTCAGTGTGTTGTTCTATGAAAAAGGCCCCCTTGGATGTAAATAAAAGAATGTGTTGTCATTCCAGCAATATTACCCTTTAAGTGTTGGGTATATATCTTAAATGAAGTATGATTGCCATCTAGTAAATATGGATCTGCCAATAACCATTAATAGATAAGCATATACTGTTTGTTTGCAAGAATTTCTTTTCACATAGATGCCTTTTATTTTTATTCAAATCCAGTATTCTGTTCTGTGGCCTACATCATTCAGAGGCGTATTTGACTTGCTCAGTCCAATTCAGGATCCAATGTTTGTTAAAGGCTGGGATGGTGAACAGCACATCAAATATACTGTTGATATTTGAACAGTTGCGGATGATTTGTATTGCTGTCAAGTTCACAAACCAAACATACAAGTGGTGCATAACTTGTTCGTATGGGACTACTCATTTGCTGTGCAATCACAAAACCTGTTAATGAAAGATGAACATAAGATGGGATTCATCATTTAAACATCCTTGCTCTCCCTTGTGTAATTGCAATGTATGGGATTAATACACAATTTTCACTTTTTTTTTTTTTTTTTTTTTTTTTTAAATATAACAATTGGGATGTTTATTCTTTGGTACTCTACCAGTTATTATATACTTTCATCAAGAAATTCTCAAAGATTCCGAAGATATCTCAACCAGGATCAACTTTTATTTAAGCGGATAATCTGGTACTCGAGTGATGGACCAGCAAAATCATTTTTTAATAGATCGATGTATGGCTGGAATTTCATTAAAAAAAAACATTTCGGACCTGAGGATTCCGTTATTATCCAATTCGGGAATGTTTCATTGTGAAGGAATAGAAGGTGGCCATTCTTTTTCATGGAGCTATAAAATGTAACTATCCTATTCAAATGTTGATCTTCCTCCTGTTGAGGCAGCTCCCATAAGATCCTGTTTACCCAGGCATGCTGCGACATCCATAAATGTCTGACAGAGGCATTATATTGGGTGATCCCTTGCAGCACATTGAGTGTTTATTTTGTTTTTGGATATTGTTTTCCTTCCGTATATCATCTTAATTCGTATTTTATGCCCATTATTTTTCTTCTTTTAAACTTTTTTTTTTTGTCAACTTTTTTTTGTTTCCCCCATTCACAAAACAGGTGCATATACACGTACACAGAAATGCATGACAAAACTAAGGTCCGGATAGCTAAACGTTGAGGTAATGCAGATAAGATCTGAGAGAACACGTAAGCATAGGTTCTGAAAACACAATTTTTTTATTTTTTTTTTATCAATGTTTTGTTCAGTTTTCTTATTTTTAAATGAATAGACATAGTATAATCGTAGCTAAACAATTTTTTGCAACATACATTCTCTACCCAGGAAAAGTTACAAAGTACTTTACTATTTCTAAAGTCCAAGATGTGTTTTTTTTTTTTTTTTATTATTATTTCTGATTTTTAAAATATGCATACTTTTGTTCCATGTATTGTGAAATATGAATTAAAATGTAACCTTTTGGGTGCCAATAAGAGAACTAGCAATGCAACAAATTAAAACGTAATAATCATCTGCTTATTTATTTGCTTAAATCTCTATAAATTAATCATTTTGTAAATGAAGCCATGGAGTGTGGGATAGATATAATTTGATTAATGTTGGAGAGCTGTTTTGGGGTTTCAAAGGATTAAAATGATTGTCAGCTACGTAATTAAATTGCCACAGACAAAAGCTACATCAGAGGTTAGTGAATACCAAATGAATCAACATGTTTCAAGTACCACTAGAAGATATGCATGTAGAATGTGTCTTTGGTTGGTTATTTCACAAATTGAAATAAAAATGCGTTGAGGTACTTATTTAATTGGGTAGGGACCAGTTTCAAAGATAGCGTTAGACTGCATCAAAGTGTTCTCTTATTAACTGCTAAAAAAAAAAAATAACAAAAGGAAGCTTTGATTTACAACTCTTGAATTGCACCTTTATCTTGGCTCATTAGTCCTTGCTTCCCTTTGCTGCACCATTGTTTGATTGGGTTTTCCTGGATACCTCCTTTTTCTTCCTTTTTGCTTGCAAAACAGAGAAAATAAAAAAGGGAAATGTATTGGTTTATTATCTGCTGCTAATTACTTTCCCTCTCCCTTTGCTTATTTTTTTTTCTTCCAGAGAAGATATTATTAAACCAATGGGAGTGAGACCAGATGGAACAATGGCCCCATTGCAAGAAACTATACACCGTATCCCAACTCCTGAGCCGGACAGCTCAGATTCAGATTAAAGAATCTCCTGTTTTATGTTTTGTTTGTTTTGGATTTTTTTTTTTCTACAGTCGTATCTTTTGCTGTTTATACTCTTGATATGTCAAAAAGTAACATACCCTTTTAAGAGGTAATATAAAAATCTTGATTTTTGTCACATTAGCCTCTTTCCAAATTGTTCCTTTTAAAAAGTATTTTTTTTGTGAAATACTCAAAATGTAAGCCTTGGAACTATTTATAAAAAATACCCGTAATCATTATAGTTATTAATATTGTGCTTGTTTTCCTAAAACTAATTTTAGAAGTTTGAAAAATGTATACACATCTATGAACAGTATATACACACATATTCTAGTGTGGCCATGTATTTGGTTAAAAAAAAAAAAAGAGCTTGCTATTAAAGAAACTGTTATCACAACTTCAGGGATTAAATTCAAGATTGTATATAGGCAAAAAAAAAGTTTCAGGACATTTTGATAGTTTTCAACGTCAATTTTAAATTTCATTAAAAACAAAGACCAATTCAGATAAGTGGGGTTTCTATCAAAGTGCTACACACCACATTCTTGTAAGTAACAGTAAAGCATTTATTTAGGGTAGCACAGAGTATTACCTTCATTTTTATCTTAAATGTGAAGACTTATCTCTGCTGGAGAAACAAAATGAGATGGGTTTTACTGTGAATATCTGCTTGTGACCAGGAAAAAGCACTAGGAGCAACAGTTAGTATATAATCTTGTGTTTAAGCCACATATGAAAAGTGATAACATTCCTTTAATACATAAATTTACATTTTCATCGATGAGAGACATTACCTGTTTCTTACTTGGGGCAGTGTTTAGGGGGCTTCTGTTCCTTTTCTTGAACGCCTTCTTAATTTATTAATTCAGTTCAACAAAGACATGCCCTTTTTACTTTACAAAATGAAAGGGGCTGTCTCCTTATTAAAGATACCATTGTAATTATTTTTATAAGGGAAATATAAAGCATACGTGCACTAAATAATTTAAAACAATCTAGGGAATTGCGTATTTTCTTGATAACCAAAATGGAATCACTTGTTTTGTTTAGTTTTTTGATTCATTTTCAAGTAATCCGGAAGACCTGCAGCCTTATTAAATTGTGATTCAGCCAATTGAATAGGGTTCTGTTTAAGCACATAGCATATATATATTTTTTTAGTTGGTGAAAGTCTATCCAAAAGCAAGGTCTTCACTAAATAAAAACTTCTGTAAAAAAAAAAATGCTATGTGCTTAAATAGTGCCCTTTCCAATTGGCCGAATCGCAATTTAATAAAGCTGTATATTACTATCACTAAATTAGATTACAAACGCAAAGAAATCTGCTAAAAAATGTTTTATTTATTTATTTATCACCATCTAAATAACAAACATTTTTACTTTTGAGAAATTGAGATTATTTCCAGATACTTGGTAGGTGCAGCTGTCTTTGTAAACGATTACCTTAAAAACTAAGGATCAAAGATGTGATTTTAGTATTACCAATATTTGGTGCCACTGTTGAAACTATACACAACATTTTATTTATTTTTTTGCACTGCCACAAATGCAACAATCAAGTATTGCACAAGTCATGATCAATGGAATATAATGCTTAAAGGGACCTAGACAAGTCATCTTTAAGCAGTTGCATAATAGTATACTTTTTAACATGGCTACTCTGTTCAATCAAACTGCAGAGGCAGATCAATGGTGTATTTTGAAATGTTATAAACATGATGTATGGAATTGTGTGCTGCTTTTGTGAGAGCAGCATGCATGTTCGTTTGTACATACATACTGCACACTCATTGGCAGAGATTGTGTTAGAAGGGTCCCCAAAATCCATCCTATGCAACAGTTGATTGAGGACACCAACCATGATGAGAAAGCAAACATGGAGCCAAGCGATTTTGTCCAGAAGGTTGTTCTAATTTTTCCTGACTAGTGTAGTTTGTGATTTTTTTTAATTTGTATTATTCTTAATCAGTAAATAGACAAGTCAAATACTATAGTATGATCACTGCAATGGTCCTTTAAGGAAATAAATTAAACTATTGAACTGTTTTAATATTACTTTTTTGTTACTCTAAAATGTTAGGTTTTGGCTCATTATGAGGATTAAGATGGTGGATTATTTTCATTGGACCAATAAGGCTTCTATGTATTGTAAAGAATCTGGTTTGTTAAATGATGGTTATACTACTGACATGTCTGTCCAGCAAAATCAAATATAGAAATTTATGAAAAGAAACAATGACTGTATTATATAAAGAAAAAGTTAGGATGGGGGGGGGGGGGGGGGGGGGACTTGGATCTCTAAATAAAGGCATGAAGCTATTTGGTGCTTTTTTTTTGTTTTGATCTTTACAAAATAAAAGCACGTTGTAAGTTTCTATTTTACCCTTGTTTTGTGTATTTATTTGCATGCTTGATATTATATATAGTTTTTGCTAATTACTCCTTGTAAAAGATAGCTAGAAACGATCCCACAGTCTAACTTTGAGGTGTTTTATGCAATAGAACCACTATGGAGGAATATAGCCAGGGAACACACAAAGTAACCAGTAGCCCCAGTGATGAAAACAAAAGGAAAGCCTACAGCTAAGAATAAAGCTGTAAAAATAAAAATAAAATACAGTTTTGCACACTTGACCGAAGACCATACAGGAAAACGATACCACTTAAGGCGTCTCACACCTGCTTTTCCACTTAAACTTATCACACTCCTGCCGCCTCCTAATTACTCACCCCATTTAGGACTGCTAGCCATGGCCTCAAAGTACCATCATCAACCATCTGTTAGTCAAAAACACCAGACCATTTGGACACAAAGGATCTACCTCTAAACGATATCACAAGTGACATCACACTAGATCCCCTATGACTCCAGTTAAGAGATCACAATATACAATATTTTTTTGTGTAGAAGACTATTTTTTACAAATGTTTTTTTAAGTCTAAAATAGGGGGACTCAAACACGAAATGTTGCAATTAGATGCCCTGGTCTGCTACTGTAATGCTGCATCTGGCCAATAGATTTAAGGCAGGAAAAAAAAAAACACATTTGGAAATGCATTGGTTCCAATTAGAGTGCATTACACTGCAAGTGCATACAAATATGTATTTTACAAACTGCGTTACACATATTTAAGGGCACTTTGTCATGACTTTCACTGATTTCCATTCCAGCTCAAGATCATATTTATTACTTAGTCGCGATGTGCAATTGCATTTTTCCCGGTTTATACAGGGATCACAAAGATATCGAGTTGGAATGACCGAAAGTGCACTCAAATATGGATAACACAATATTAACTTGTAAAATACACATTTGTAAGCTCACAAGCAGTGTTATGCACTCTTTGAACAAGCATTTCTACTCTGGGTGTCAATTCTCCTGCATTTAAACAGTGCCATCTAGTGGCCAGATACAGCATTAATGTTAAACTTACATCTGTGAATGAGCTGTACAATTGTGTGATGCTGGGGAGCTTAAAAACGTGTATTTTAAAAATTTATATTGTGTTACACATATTTAAGGGCACGGTCAGGATTTTCACAGATTTCCATTCTAGCTCCATATCTTTGTGATCCCGGTGTAAAACAGAAAAATGCAAAGCATATAGTGACAGAGTAATAAATTTGAGTAATAAATTTGATCTTGAGCTGCAATAGAAATCAGTGAAAAGCGACAAAGTGCCCTTAAATTTATATATTAAAATAAAAAAAAAAAAACGTTTGCATATTTTTTTTCTGAATTTCAAGCTCCAAAAAGAGAGGGTCGTCTTATACACGGAAAAATATGGTAAACCTTAGGTAATAGAGCAATTCAGCTTAAAGTGCTTAGCCAGGATCACATATATAGTTGTGAGCGTACGAGTTGTTGCTAACGCTGCGGGCTCGCGCAGCGAGCCGAGGCCCTCGCGAAGCGAGGGCACTGCCCGAGGGTCTCAGTTGCTGGCATGGAGCGCCGTAGGCGCTCCATGCCAGCAACTGCGACCCTCGCAAACTTCACGTCGCAACCCAAACAGTACGACACACACATTACGACACTCGCAAACAACATACGACACACGTTCACACACATTACGGACTCGCAACACTCGGACGCAACTCGCGAACATTACAAAATGTAAAACACAATACATACACACACCACATACATAAAAAACTTACCTACACCAAGAGGGAGCACCCAGCACCTCAAAAATACAACTTACACCTCGATTTTACTCGAAATAAAACAGTTTAGAGACTAAAAAAAAAATCGAAGCGAGAGAAAAAATGGCCGCCGAACAAAACGAAAACGAGGCTACAGCACTCTAAACTCGCAAAACACCACAAGAAACTCGCAAAACACCTACGGATATTCCGATACAAACGTATACCACACATTACTCGCCATTTTACGCCAATGCGGAAGTACACGACAACGGTTTGGGCTCGCGCACGCACAGTGTTACACTGCACACATTCAGCACGCTTACACAGCACATCCACACCACTAATGCTGCAGCAACATCAAAACACATTCACAGCTCTTCCACACAATGCTTTAAAATAGGTAAAGTATATTCATTTATTAATGTATTATATATTTCATTATTACACACTAAACAGCATTAGCTACCTTACAATTTCATTGCCGTCATTTTTTGACGGGCAATTCGCTAGTATCAAATAAACTGCAGTAATTTTGGTTTGGACATGTGTATTCTCATGCATCAAGACTTGTCTGTGTAGTTACCCACCTCCAGATTTATTAAAGTGACACAGAACAATATTAGTCACAATTCTATAAAATAAAGAGCTAGCGTAAGACAGTTTGGGATGATATCTTCATTGCTACACAACCTAAAAGCCAACTTTTAAACTAGTCCTTTTTTTAAAGATATGCACGCATGTGGGCAGTCAACCACCTTTGTATCAGATTAGCTATAGCTAAAAATTGTATTTTATTGAGAATTTGACATTGCATTAAGGTGCAACTTGAGTTTGACATTCACTCATTTGTCCATTATAACAGTGTGTAATAAAGATCAATATCGTATGTGCTAGACTAACACTGAAAGAGTCACTAAGCTAGCAAATAAAAAAATTAAAAAAAAAGTGTAAAAGCTTGTTTTTCCACTCTTAAATTCTCTAATTTACATATAAGTGGCAGGTACCCCCTTTATGGTACTGTGCCATCTTCTACAACTATGGCCTTAAAGAGAATGGGTATATGGCATTTGTAAGAAGATTGTTGTACACCATATCAAGTCAACTTGGTAAACATGTACAATGGTTGAAATGTGGGTCTCAATCCCAATATTACCTGTCCAATAGTCTCTTTCCCAAGATGTAGTAGACCTCTAAGTAACAAGGTGCACACCATGTAAAATCAAAATACTGTCCCCATTTCCTGTAGAGCTATTAGTGTAGGGAAGAAGATTGAGGCATACATTTGAATTCCACTTGAAAAAGGTACATTTGACACCATGCTGGTAGATCTTTATGGGGTTTACTCTTTATTTTTTAAATAGTCCTCTTGGCATCCCTATTCCTTGGGAACTAAACAGCACTTTTTTCCATTAGACCACTGATTGAGGTGCTTGACTTACACATTCTGAGTGCCAAGACTTCAGTGGCATGTGATCTACTTTTTGACCAGTCATCCTAACCAGATTTACGCCCATACTAGGACTACAACCTCCCATTTACAGTTCTAGTAATATTGCACTACATAAGTATGTATCCTCCCCCATCAGCTGCATTAATGCCTTTTTGGCTGATTGGAGCACCGGGAGATTTCATTCTCAATGCAGAGAAAAAACAAACAAACTTACATCACTCTGATCGCTAGATATAACTTTTCGGCTGCACGTTGCTGTTCTATTGTCCTCCATGTGATTTGGCCAATTGAATAGGGCTTTATATAAGCACAGAGCATATTTTTTTTTTACAGAAGTTTTTGGTTGGTGAAGCCCTTTCTTTTGGATAGAACTAGCTAGATTCACTAACTAAAAACTTCTGTAAAAAAAAAAAAATATGCTCTGTGTTTATATAGAACCCTTTTCAATTGGCCAAATCGCAATTGAATGAGGCCCCATGTGGGTCAGGTGAACTTTAGGACCTGCACTACTAGGTTAGTTCTATTAACCCTCCGTTGTCTTGTAACTATTTTGTTCATTACAAGTACTTTACACAAAAAAATAAAATAAATTACTTTGTAACAGAAAAAGCAAGTCTAAACCGATGTATATATATAAAAAAAAAAAAAAGTATTCGCTTCAGAAATAGTTTATTCAAATATACAAACACAAATAAAATACAATAAAAACTGTTTAATAATAAAAAAAGTCTGCATACAAGGAAACATTTTAAATAGTAAAAATATACAGCGTTTTTACACAAATATTAAAATGACTGGCTCATAAAATGTGAACACACTGGTTGTGGATGTAGGAGATGAAGTAGCAAATCCTAATGGGTCTAAGAGTTAAACTAGCACTGTATAGTCTGAAAAATAAGGTGCGCCTCATTTTAAATGAGATTTAAGAACTTCCCAAATCCTGCTGTGTGGCAAGGCTGGAAATAACTCAATGTGCAAATGAAGGTTTAAAAAAGAAGAAAAGGATTCACTAAGGAAGCACTGAACATGGATTTTAAAACTTGAAAACATTTTTTTGGGGGGACTATTGCTTAAAATGTGATCAAGTTATACAAAGTTCTGAAATTATTTTATCTGGATTGAAAAATGAATTCAAATTCTTCCATTCAGAGAGTGGCTTGCACATGACCTTGCTACTCCATTCTTGTGCTGAATAATGACCAGTGTTTTCTTCATGTCATGGAGATCCACCTGCATTGTAGAACAACGATTAGTCACAGACAGAAAACAAAAAAAAATATAATAAATAAATACAGGTCATATATATATATATATATATATATATATATATATATATATATATATATATATATATAATAATAATAATAATAATAATAATAATAATCTCCTGCCCAGGTTTCCCTAAAATAGTTAGTTATTGTACTGCACTCTGGGGGAAATGGGCAGGAATGTGTACATGAGCCCACAATGCATGTTTTACTCTTTCAATAAGAAGAAGAAAAAAAAAAACACACATTTCATACATGGCTCCTTCTAGGCATGGGATGAAATATGCATAAGCCAAGAGACCTAACAGACAATACAGTTTTAATCTTCAAAAAGATCTCAGTGTGGGGTCGATTCCAAGCTTTTTAAGTTATTGTAAATGTGAAAAGTTCCTTATCTTGTCAAATACATACCTAAAGAGGAGCCTTCGTTAATTCCTCCATTTCCGTTTGCCAGTTAAGAGTGCATACAAATTTTCTTGTGATGTCACAGAGATCTCCCAGTAATGCAACATCAGTTCTTTTTGCTGGTTTTGTACTAAACGGACCAACTGAATCCCTGTTGAGGAGGAGTCGTGGCACTTTGGTGCGCACTGCATGTACAAGGTTGGCAAAAGGCTCAATCTATAAATAAAAAAAAATAATTATTATTCTATATACATTACATCCAATAAATTAAAACAAGGGACAGAAAAAAAAAAGTGGGGGAAAATAGGTCACCCTACACTTTAATTTTTAATTAGAAGGATCACAAATGTGTCACATTTATAGTGCTCTTAAACAACATCACAATGGACAAAATGTTTTTTTACAATTAAATACAAGCTTTATTTTGAACAATTGCATTCAATTGTTTTAAAAAGGACAACATTTAGTCTTTTTTTTTTTTTAAGAACTTTTTCCCTTAAGTAACAGGCCAGCAGTCTAAGGAATGCCCCATGTAATATCCTCTATATAAGAGTGTCTAAAAAATATTTTATGCTGCTAATGTTACATAAACATGTGAGGATTTTACCAAACTACAGTAGTTCTATAAATAAGCATATTAGCATGCCAATTCCTTTTGTATGCATTTAAAAATCAGTGTCTCTGCTGCAGTTGAATTGAATATAAGATATATTTACCGCCAGCGAGGTTCCCATTACAATTAGTAGATCTGCTTTTGGAAAGTCCTGCACAACTTTATGGTAGCTTTGTGGAAGATCTTCACCAAAGAACACAATATCAGGTTTGACGAATCCGGAACAGATTTTACAGCGTGGTATTCTTTCAGTCATAATGTATTCCTGAAGAGGAAATAGAAAGTACTCTTGATTACCACTCCAAAAATAAAAAATAAATAAAAACAAACAAATAAAACATTAACAATAAACATCATTTCTTAATGTATTTACAGTTCCTCTTATTGGAGTTTGAGGCTTTCAGGTCTATGCCTATGGAATATATTAAACATGTATATGCAAGCTTACCCTGGCTTCTTCTGCATCAAATGGGGTGTAACATAAATGGCAAGATGCAGATGAAAAGGTCCCATGAGCTTCAACTAGTTTCTCGGGAGGAATCCCAGCCACTTAAAGAAAAATAAATAGAATATTTTTAATATTTAAGCATCTAAAAAGGATTAAAAAAAAAAAGACAGTGGGTCTATATAATAACTCCTAGCTATGAAGGCTACTAATCAATTATAGCCATGATATCCATTTTGTTACCAATCTAAAAATAGAGTATTCCAAAAAATACCCTTAAAGTCATTCCCAAACCGCTACTCAAGACCCACCAGGTAAGTCATGATTTAGGTGAAACGCTATTTGAATACACAAGTGAAGCAGTTAGGCTCCACCAACTTTTGAATACTAGTTGCCTAGTTTGGCCTGTCTGGTGGGTCTTGAGGAGGGGTTTGGAAACCACTACTTTACAAGGTAACATTCACGACAGCAGCAGAAGTATCTACCCAATTTTGGTATTTGTGGATGAATAAGATACAGCTCATCACTTCTAGTCCCACTTATCAAGGCACACCTCTATGGAAAAATATTCAATATATCTTAAAAATCATATTGTCCTTAAAAATCATGGTGCCCTCATACTGGAAATATACATCAAGTTATTTATTAAAATTTAAGTTAGTGAACAAAACAACAACTTACTTCTCTCCAAGCCATCGATATTCTGTGTGTAACATCTCAACAGGAGACCTTTGTCATGTAACAACTTCACAAAGTAATGAACAAAGTTGGGTTTATATTTTCCTGGGTAAAGTTCTTGAGCAAGGGTATAGAAAGGTCCAGGGTTATATGTAAAGTAGTCAATGTCAAAAATGGCTTCTGGATAAGGAATGTTGTACTGCATTAAATTGTCATAGAGTCCGGTGCCAGGTGACCTATTGAGGGAAAAAAAAAATATATATATATTTATAAGACATGCCAGGAATTGCAATAAAAAAATAAATAAATAAATAAATAAATAAATAAATATATATATATATATATATATATATATATATATATATATATATATTTTTTTTTTTTTTTTTTTTTTTATAGAAAAAAAAAAAAAAAAAAAGGAGAAAAAAAAAAAATCATGATGGGTCATGCTCTAGTTTACACATTCAGCCAAGTCAAACTTCCCATTTAGGAAATACATAAAACTAAAAAGGGTATCTTAAAATAATCAGTCACTCATGTCAGGGGCACTCTTAATACTGGCATGCCTCATCTTGGAGGGGAGAATACTACTACTACGGCTCTCTTCTATTGAGAAATTATGACCATTTGAGTCAATGAAAGAACCATTACCCCTTCAACAAATAGAAAAAAAAAATAAAAGCCAAGTAAAGTTGATCATGTCTTACCTAAAATCGGGAATGCCACTATTTGTACTTATTCCAGCTCCAGCCATAACTATAATATTCTTGCATTTTTTGTTCAAAATCATATCTGCAATATCCATATATGTTAAAGGAGCTGGAAGTGGTTTCTTTCCCACTTTTTTTGACATCCTCTTTGCAATCAGACGTCTCCTAGAATTTAAATAAAATAATTAATTATAGAAAATGTCAAGATAACTGGTTATTAACAACGGCTGTAATTGGTTAGATAATCAAAAGGAAAACATTTTATACTTGTGTGTTTTACTAGGATATAATGTAAAAATGCAACCTTTGGTCATCAGTTCACAAGACACCACATCCTCACCTTGGTTGAATTGGCTTTTCGATTACGGGATGCAGATGGATATTTTTGGCAAAATGCTCTTCTGGTGGGCGTATGGGTGCAATTGCAGCTGGGCGAATGGATGTAATCACACATGGACGTATGGGTGTAATTGCAGCCTTTGTAATGGTAGGATTTGGTCGTTCAGGTATCTGCACATTAGTCCTGATGCTAGGTGTGCTAGCCAAAGACTGGATCACCGGCACATGCCAATCAATACACTCTGGGACAAAGGTAGTAGCCTGCATGGTGGAAGCATAGCTATGCAGGGCGGAAGTGTAGCTTTGCATGATGAGTTCTGTTATGATTTAAGATACTGTAAAGAAAAAAAAAAAAATACATTTTGTTTATATTTTAACTTTTCCTTTTAATCTGGTCTTGCTTTTAAGACCAATTTGAAGACATTTTTAATTTATATTGTTACACTTTTCTGTATTGTTGAGCGAGAGCGCCATTTTTGATGCAAAAAAAAATTAATAATTAAAATAATAAATAGAAAACACGTCTGCTTGCATATTAACAAGATTTACCTGCTCAAAATGGGTCCTCGCCGTTTCTCAAGTACAGTAGCAGGATATTCAGAACATAGAGGTCTTTGGTATTTGGGAATTCAAGGAAATTGGAGTGTAGCATCAGACACAGCTCAATCTTCTGAAAAAAAAAAAAAAAAGAAGTTTTCTATTAAAAAGAGATATCTTCACTAGCCGGTAAAATAGCCCATGTCATGGTGTTCAATGTCACAGAAATGGTCTTAAAGCAGTGCTTTAGGGAGACGTCAGAGTAATAAAGCCACACCAATCTCATAAAAACCTGATTATGTACCCGTTCTTCCTTGTTATAGGTCGTATCCAGACTTGAGCTTTGGCCTACTTCTAGATTTACTTGGTATAAACCTGGTTTAAAAGAATGACCTTTTGTTTTTGTGAGCTTTATGAAAGAGAATTCCTTTCTGTGGTTTGATATAAAACCTTGCATATTACAAGATATCCCGCTGAAGTATGCAACAATTACCGTATACAGCCTTATTAAAAATTGCGATTCGGCCAATTGAATAGGGCTCTAAGCGCACACACACACACATATACATATACATATATATATATATATATATATATATATATATATATATTTTTTTTTTTTTTTTTTTTTTTTACAGAAGTTTTTAGTTCGTGAACTTCTATCCAAAACCCAAGGTCTTCACTAACTAATAAAGTTCTGTAAAAAAAAATATGCTCTGTGCTTATATAGAGCCCTATTCAATTTGCCAAATCGCAATTTAATAAGACGGATGATCTGTTTAAGCCAACAACAAAAAAACAAATTTGCTGATAAACCCTCAATTTTAGCAGACGCTGCATGTGGGAAAGACCCAAATACAAAAAAAAAAAAATAATAACACATCTGAAGCTACAGGACAACAAATTTCCATACCTTCAACTTCCAGATAGATTATCACAAATCACAGCATGCCCCCCTCAGGTTCCAAGCCAGCAGGAGGTTTTAAATATAAAAAGTTTAGGCACAGTCCACTAAAATGTAATCTACCCTCAACAATATTTTAGGTTCATGGTTTATGTTTTTGCTACAAACAATATACTTTTAAAAAGGCAGGTTTCTCTTTCCATATAGGTTTTGGGGGTGAAGGGTGTACATGACCAGATAAGTCATCACTACGGATGATAGATGGCGATTTGGTTGTCCAGTGGTTAGGATTCAATGCTGTCACCATTGCCATCTGGGTTTGATTCTAGTCAGAGAACCAAGGAGGTCACACGGTCCTGAGCCTATTAAGTACTTGGATGGGAGACCACCAAGGAATACCAGAGGCTGTATGCTGTGGCCCACTGGAGAAGGAACTGGCAACCCACTCCAGTATATCTGCCATGAATACCAAGTGGATCAGCATGGTGCGCTATGGTCCATGAGGTGGCGGAGAGTCGGACACGACTGAACACAAACACACTAATGACACTTTACAAATTAAAAACTGCAAACAAACTCACATAAAGGCCTCCGATATCCTACATTCAGACAAGGAACCCCTAACATAGCATTAATAGTTACTATAAACATCTGTGTCCATGCAAGTAATTTTACACACAAGTGGTGGTCCAATATATAAAATTTCACTTAAAGCAACAGAGCTGCTCCGATCCTAAATTCTTTCCCTAAAGATCTGTTCCAATTAATATTTTTAGAACAAGGTTTTCAGAACAGGTTATCTGCATGAATGGTTTCACACTTTGAACATTTGTGTCATCAAAATAACTTTATCCAAGAAACCTATAATTGACGAAACATTAACTTTTTTTTTTCCCTTCTATATAAATCTAGCACGCTTTTGGTCTGCAAGATTCCAAGTGAAAAGGCAAGATTTTAAGAAAGTATCACTTTTGGACAGAGGTAATAAATATATTTAGCAAAGCCAATCCTCCCACCCCCGCTGCAAAGAATAGCTCTGTTAATAAAAGGGCACAGCTGTAGTTTCTTTATGGCTTTCTGGAAAGGGGGGGGTGTTTAAAAAGGAGAAGGGAGGGAAGAGAAAAAAAAAAAACATATATATATATAAAAAAAAAAAAAAAAAAAAAAAAAAAAAGAGTTAAGCAGCTATACATCCCTCAATTAATAAGGAGTATTGCAGTATATTATGATACCTTTTGTATTGGACAAACGCCTTATTTATATTGACAAGCTTTCAAGAGGTTTAACATCTCAAGTCATACTCTATATTAGGATACAAAAAAAATAATATATATATATATATATATATATATATATATATAATATATATATATATATATATTATATTATATTATATTAAAAGTGGAAAATTAATGTTAAACCAATTAGCTATTTCACAGAACACACTAGTGCAATGGTTTGGTGAAGGAAGTTACTCAAACAAACAAAGCATGATGGGAAGTTTGAGCTTTCGGTTATTTTTATAGCCTCAATTAAAGTATCGGCATAGCAATGGGGGGAAAACTATCCCAAAGCAGCAGTGGCCCCATAATATAAATCTGGGCAGACAAAAAGGAGTAGCAATTCAATAAAAAACACATTTTTTCCCAGGAACCACAAAAAAAAAAAAAAAAATTGTAATAGATTTAAGTCATTATTTGTGAACAATTAAGTTTGCATGGTTTTTGGTGTAAACCTCAAAATTAAAGAAAGGTTGAGTGCGTATGCGCGACTGTACTTTTACAAAGTGAAAACGAGTTGCGAAGACATACCACCATACCAGGGGGGCTATAGACCGGGATGACCTTTGCTTTCGTAAATACACTGAGCAGACAGATACTTTATACACCAAGTTCAAAAACCAACATGGTCACTAGGATATGGAGAAACCATGGAGAAGAACGAGCCGGGCTATGGCAGAATGAGCAGTCACAATCTCCTCTGTGCTGAGTTGTATCAGATACAAAATGCACAAAAAAAGGACAACTGTTGAAATGATGTAGACAAATTGCAATGATCACACTAAAGTAATTTGAGTCAAATGCGGGCTGGCTAGTGGCTGCCCCATAGCAACCAGCAAAGGCCATTTAATCCAAAATAGGATGGAGACATAAGAAAAAAAATAGCCTAATATTTTACAAAGAGGTGGGATAAATGAGATAATATGCACGCAAATGTCCCATTTCATGTCCACCTAATCCTTTGATTAATTTGATGCCAAATACATCCAATAACAGCTGCAGGAAGATTAAAAGGATTTGGAGAATTAATGCTTTGGCTTTAGTGTAACTGCCCAGGATACAACAAAACCACTTCTTTAATGGTCTGTGACACCCACTGACCATTGGGAGTAAGCAGCTTATTGGAATTAATGTAATCTAATTATACAGGGGTCTTCAATGCAAAGGCTACAAACGTTTTTTACCAAAAAGAAAAAAAAATATCCATACAATTATAGTATAGATCCATTCCCCCACACTCCTAGGTTGAGATCAGCAGATTAAGTTTTACACATTTAAAATGCTTTTTCAAAAACAAAAACAAAAAAAAAACATCTTTTTTTTTTTTTTAATTTTGCATTTAATTTTTAGAAACTAAGGTTTTATATTGTTGCATGCAAATTAATACACATTTACATTGTTGTATAACATTTTTATATGGTAATTAAAAGTATAATTTGCAAACTATTTGTTAATATTCTACGGTTATCCATCAGGATTAAAATCTTTTAAACACACATTTCCTGCATTGTGATCAGCCTTACAAAGCTCCAATAAACATGATTACCCCCATCTCCAAGACACACATCCCTGACAGAAGAGGCAATACTGCCATCTGCTGGAGTTCCTTGAAGTTACTCATTAGAACATGGCAAAGTACAGGGCTGAAAGTTATGCAGAAGTTTGTATTGACTAAGGACAGTACATTATATTATTCTTTAAGAGCCAAACAGGAAAAAAAATTAAGAATCTCTATAATAATAATAATAATAATAATAATAATAATAATAATAATAATAATAATAATAATCTAGATATTTAAAGAAAGGATTGCAAGACCCGGACAGCAATTAGCTAGGGAATTATACTTGTTTGCGACTACAATGTACTATAGAGTACACTACTAAACCCTAATGGATCACCTCAAAGACTCTATTTGTGCACAACATTCCTAGACTACCATTTAAAAAGAAAAGTTGTGCCCCACTTCTAAACTGTCCAAATTGAAGGATGTGATGCAACAAACACAAAATGGATTCCTATACTCCATTTTAAAACATTTTTGGGGGGAAAGTCTGATGTCCATGGCTTAGACTGCGGCTTACATATAGTTAATTTGGTTCACTGGATAAACAAAAAGGTCTTTTCAGTGGTCATTTAACCCACTCCAACAGAATCATTTAACTGCAAATTTATATATATATATATATATATATATATATATATATATATATATATATATATATATATATATATATATATAATCTCATTACACAGAACTATTAAACATGTGGTAAGTAAAGCAAACGTATTTAAAAAAAATAGTCCCATATGTATTAAGTGCTATGCACAAAACCCAAGTACTAATTATTATTATCCATTTTAAAGCATGGTGTACACTTTGTAAACAGTAATATATATGAACACTAGAGAGACTCTCACCCATATGAGCAAATAGGAGATTCAACATCCATTAGGGTCTCATGGGGCTTTGGGTAGGAGCTTTCTCCTCACTGCTGCCTAACAGTGGCCAAATTGTGCATTGCAGTTGTGGAACAAATTAATCCATATTCTCTGTTCCCAAACTTGCTTCCCCCCCCCCCCCCCCGCCCCCGCCCCGCTTGTCTCAATACTACTAATAGGGCCTACATTCTCATTTATAGCTTTCTGAAAATGTGGTCTTCATACCCTAAGTAAGGTCTTACATACAATCTCTAAAAAGTAAACAATCACCTATTTTCTCACCAACACAACACACCCTGAAAATAACTGGGGTTCAGTAATGTTTTACCCTCACCCAATTTAATTATTCTTCTAAAAAAATAAAAATAAGTTACGTCAGGAAACTTAGAACAAATTAGAAACCGAGGTTTATTTTTATTGGGACAAGATTCCGTATTCCCCCAAAAAAAAAAATAATAATAACTTTTGAGGATATAAAAAAGCCTATTGCAAGTTGGAAGGTTATAAAATAAAAAGCAAAACATACCTAGTGTGTACATTACAGATTAACCTAGATATGTAATGCTTACAATACAGTAATTGTTTGCTTGTCAGTTGGGAGGATCCTAGAAAAGCTGAGGTCAAACAAAAGCTATTCTATAGTAAATGGAGGGAGGAGGGAGCCATTTTGTTCAGGCAACCCCCATTCCCCGTCTTTGTCCCTGCACCATACAGGTCACCAGTTGAGTGTTTTTTTGTGAAGTTCTTGGAGGGGGGTAAGACTGATTTTTTTTTTTTTTTTTTTTTTAAGTAGATATTGGGAATATTTTTAAAGCTACACACAATGCCAGATATATGTTGAGAAGGAATAGCACACAATATCTCTCAATTGTGCTGCATAATGGGGCTGACACTATTTAGTGAGGAAAGACCCCAAAGCTTAGGATGGGAGTTGGTGTAGGAGGATTTTGCATCACTTTTAGAGTACATTGTGTAAAGTGAACAGATCCTAGTAGTTTGCATAAATTATAATGGTTTTATAACCATTAATAAAGAGGGTACAAATAGTATGTTGAATGAGTAATTCATTCAATCACGGGATACTTGGCTGTACTCCTCAAGATTTGGGAAGTACAGAATGTGGATTTATACAATGATGCACTCTCTACAATGGCGGAAGGATAAAGAGTATGGAGGGTAGACATATACAGAAAGAGGTAGGACGCCACCTGGTGTTAAGTCAGTAACATAATCTGCTCTCAATACCTTACTTTAATGCCTGCAACCCAGGAAGCCCCAAAACTGAGCTGATCTGCCTAAAACCAGTTGGGAAAAGAAAAAATGGACAGGTGGCAACCATAGCACAAACAAACTGTACATTTCTAATTCACATGGATTAAAGGGCCTATAGTCCAAGGCATTTCAGTACTTGAAGATGCATATATAAATGGTAAATTGATGACAATTTAATGGTAAAATACATTTTACAAAGGACATGAGCACGCCATGCACAAGAATATTTTATCATGTTAAATATATAAAGAATAGTCATCCCAAACTGACCTAGATTTACAAACCGTATACATGCAATTCATGAATAGACCAATTAAAAAGCAAAGCCCCCCTCCCTCCAAAGTCCTTTTTTTATTATTATTTGTAGGGGATCTGGCTACCAATTTTCCAAGGTAATATTTAAGACAAACTGGGTTGTCTTACGTGAAAAAGATTACCACCATCTTCCATAAGGGATCACACATAAGAGCCTCCATTATTGTAAATACATCTTTTTTTTTTTTTTGTTTAAAAATTGATAAAAAAAAAAACACACAAAAACACACACACACAAAAACACACCACTTAATTTTCCAATGAGCTCCTATTCTGTTACAATATGAATGCTAGAATTATCTACTATTATCTGAAGCCATTGCTTGTTTTGTCCAGACCTTCCAAAATCCCTTTGCCCGCTAGCTATAAATATTAGGATTAAAAGGGCCATTAGACACATTTCTTTATGCATCTGAATTAAACCATATTAAATTCCTTATATTTTTTTTAAATCAAGCTCCTGGAGCAGAATATACTGCTTTGAATGTATGAGAATCTTTGGTGGTTATCCCTGACAGCCAATGTGCAGCAAAATAACTGTATGAGTCTTAAGTGTCTACCAATGAGATCCAGAGGTATATCCTGTGGCATTTCCTGATATTTAGTAAAACTTGTTTGATGTTTTGGAAACTATTTTTTCATGAAATAAGCTTTTAAGCCGGGTCTTTTAAACGCACGATAGAAAAATGTGCATTACATGTCCCTTGCATACAACATAATATAGCAAACAATAAAAAATAAATAAAAAAAAGTCTTGAATAAAAATTAACGACTTGTTAAATCAGTTTTAGTCTCAGTTTATGGCTGCAACGCCTCCCATTTATACGCAGACCTAGCAGCACAATTCCCAGAATGCAACATATGCCTGTTAAGGATGACATTTTTCAAAAAACATTAGTTTCAATGTATGTATGTATGTATGTATGTATGTATGTATGTATGTATGTATGTATGTATGTATGTATGTATGTATACACAAACACAGTGTAACACATCCTCAAAGCATTTTACAATCAATTTTTTTTACACTTGGAACCCCTCCCATTTCTTTTCAAGGATATGAATAAACTAGAACATATCACTACGCCAAAGATATCCGAGCCATAGCTCCACAGCCATTTAAAAAACGGAACAAGAGATGCATATTTGCAATATCTTCTTCTGAAGAAAAAAAAAAAAAATCTATCAAACGGCAACGTATTCTGGAGTATAGAAAAAAAAAAAAAAAAAACTCTTAAGTTTAATTATCCATTCATCATATACAATTTCATGGTACGCCATTACAAACTTCATCTGTTATATTTCAAAATCCAAGTCTCCTTCCTGTTGGAGGAGCAGATAAAACAATCCATTATAAACATGCAGCTTAATAAGCACCGTGTTGCAAGGGAGTTCATCTCCATGCGCAAGATTCCCACCAGCTCAACAGGAAAGATAAGAACAAAAGGGGGGGGGGGGGGGGGGGTGAAAGGCCCTAAAAGGTGATACAAAAAAAAAATAATAATAATTTAGATTTTCATTAATTCTAGTTTTCCACACAGAACACCAATGGTAAAATAACCTGAAAATTTACCAAAATGTTTAGCTACATTACACAAATGAAGACTATAGTAAGAGTGGACCACAATGCAACTGGTCATCACAAGGTATACACAAAACAGCAGTCCTATATGCCAACACCTCATGTCAAGTGTGAATTCTATATAGCCAAATAAAGCCACAGTACAATGCTAGAGAAACCTGAATCTGCCAATACACAATTATAAAAACTCCATCTCATAATATCAGCCATGATTGTTGCTATCCACTCTCTGGCAACAGGAACAAATGCTCCCCTCCCCCAGAGGAAGACACAAAACTCATTAAGGGCTTTAGGGTATACTTTGATGAGTGATCAAAATGAGGGTTGACTTCCTCATGTTAGCAAAGTTTAGTTTTAAGGATTTAGAGGTTCACAAACATACCATGCATGGGACATCAAGACATTTTTGTGCCACGGCAGGATGCACCTAAGAAGGTATTAGGCACTTTAAGGAGAAAATATAATTCTAATATGCTAATTCACATCACATATCCATTCTGCAGTGCCAGAATACTTTATTTTATGATTCTAGGTTTATTAATTAATTTATTGTACAATTAAGATCATTGTCACAAAAGCATTGATTCTGGACATCCATTATCTTAATTGCCAGTCTTCAATTGTGGCAAGATGTCAAATAATAAACCAAGAACTATATAACAAAGTCCTCACATTCAATACTTTTCTCAGCAAGGGATTCAAATACTGAGCAGTTACCAAAATCATAAAACATGACAAATATTACAATGTTGGATAAGTCCATCAAAACACCAAATCACTACTAACAGAAATGGAGGCCATTAGACTAAAATTATTCCTGCCAATGGAGGTCTTGTCCAATGGGTGAACAAAGCGGTTAGTGGTGACAATTATAAAGAAGGGTGGGAAAGAGAATATGTTCCCCTTTAGTGATTATGACCCTTGGCCAGAGCCTCTTCCATCATCTCACAGGTCTGTATACCATTGCTTTGGCAAAGAGACAGTTGTGTAGGGCAGGCTAAACACCATTGCTGCCCCCTCCAGACATACTATCACAAGGGCCAGTACCATTGCAAATACTATTATATTATTAAATCTAAAAGATAAACCAGAAGTATAAGAATGTATAATATCCTCCAACACAAATGAAAAAAAAAACGTAAAAAATGTAAAAAATAAATACTTTAAATATTCAATTTGATACATTGGACTTGCCCAAATAAAAGAACCAAGTGGCAGATTCCATTGAAGGTCAGCTGCTGGCCATGATGCTACTTTGTGCAACAGTACCAACAGTCAAAAACAACAACAAATATTTTAAAAAATAAAAAAACAAGTATGCATATAACTTCTAATGCAGCACATTATGAGCTAATCAAAATAAACCAAGCACATAAATGAAGGACTTGGAGACAAATATTCCTGCACTGTGCAGGGGGGGGGGGGGGATGGGTAAAAGGCCTACATGGTGGGACTATGGGCTTATGTGGTAATGGAAGTGCCCCCCCCCCCACCGCTTGTCTACCCAAAAAATAAGAAGTCAGAAAATGTAGGAACACTTAAGATGCTAGATTGGTAAATATATAGTTATCATGCTAAAATAAGCAAGGGTGGTCAAGGAAATTCTTACCTTTTAGATATCCCTGTTTAGCTGAAGTTCTTATTCGTCTCTGCGTCTTCCCGTAGCATAAGTATGACTATGCGCCTGTGGCGCTGAAATATATGTAGTTTAGTCTCCACCCCCTTTTTTAACTCCCCCCTCAGATATGAGCCTGTGGCCCTCCCCAAAATATTGTATGACCATTATGCTCTACTATAATGGGTGACCATCCTACATTTGGGTGACACTTAAGTACGGATTACATTTAATCAGTGGTTGTGGATAAGTTGTTGGTAATTTTGCCTCTTTTTTTTTACTTTGGTCAGATGTTTTTTACCTAAAATATACATATTGTACAAAATAATCAAGGGCAGTCAACCATATCTGCGTGGCCCAGGGTGGGGAAAGGTCAATAGGACCGCAGTTTAATTTGCAAATGATCAGTTGTAAGGTGGCGGATGTGCAATACCATACAGTTCACTTATTATAAATAGGGATCAAATTATTTTTTGGTTATAGATTGTTAATGGTCTTTTAAAAAAGTTACACACAATATCCAGATAGAAATCAAATAAACATCCATTCATATATTTAGCCTGCCACAAAGAGTGGAAATGCAGGGCCTACTCCCATTCACGCCTCCATTAGCAACGAAACATGAGAGTACTTAGCAATGAGACAGATATTACAAATTATTAACAAGAGAAACATAACGGGACCTACACAGCAGAGGCCTACCAAATATTAAATACAGAAACCAGTTTATATGGAGGAAAATCATCATACACCCTCTGTGGGGGAGGGGTGAAGTGGCATCATGGTGGCTATAGTTGTGTGGGTCATTTTTAGGAACCCCTATCCCATGCTAGACATGAACAATGTTGTATTTTGGGGTGCGCTACGATTATGTGTATAGTAATGTGCTTCAGTGGATGGTACTCAGTTTGTGGGGTGATCCTACCCAATCCTAGACTCTACATAACTAACTATAGTGATGGACCATGGCTTGGTGCTGGTTGAAGAAAATATATGCCCTGGTATTGCCCCCCCAATCTACAAGGTGGCTTAAATATGAACCCATTATTATAATTTGGGGGAATGGCTTCAATTTCTTTAAAGCCCCAACAAACAGAAAATCTACATATTAATTGACTTTTCAAAGGATCAGTTGAAAGGCTCAAATGAGTAACTCCCTCCATCCTGTCCAATAGTAACTCTAGTGTGTCAGTAGCATGTAAACCTTATATGGAGTAAATACTTCAACAGTTCATGGGTACTAGCTGAAAATGGTCTGAATAATCAATTTAAACCTTTCTTCTGATACCCATAGGAGACAGAATAAAGCTGGAAATTCAGTGTAAAAAAAAAAAATAAAAAAAAAAAAGGGAAAATTGTTTTTTAACCCTTTGGGTACCAGCAGCACATTATCAAAGCAATAGTTATTTTTGTCTTTTTTAATATATGACTATATAACACACAGCTCTGGCCAGTAGAAACATCTAACAATGCAAACAGTTCAAATGGAGACCAGTCACCAATGACTTCCTGTCCTGAGTGGGGGATGGGGAGAGAGCCTGTGACCAGGTGCTTTTTGGGGGGACCCATGAAAAGGGGGGTGACAAGACGTTAACTTGGGTGCCTAGATCTCTTGTGTGTGTGTGTTTGTGCGCTGTGCAATGACTTATTTGGTTGTACAGGTTTGGGAGGATCAAATTATTTATTTGGGTACAGTAGGCCTGGGCTTGACAGACCTCAGGAGCCAGAGTCATGACTCATGAAATGTTACTGCTGGCTCCTAACTTTTTTTTCCAGCTGCTATAAATATATTTCTATATGTAATCCATAATCTGGGCTCCTATAGCATATATGTCTGGCTCCTAAATCTCAGATAAATGTGTCTGGCTCCTAAATCTCCGATACATGTGAATTAGGTGAATAAATGGACTGGGGATTTAACTAGGATTGTAGTAGATAATGGGATGAGGAAATAGTCTTTAGGCAGCTATGCTTGGGAAGATAAAGTAGTCTATATGGGGTTTGACTGGCAGTGCATCAACTGGCCAGTTTGGGTGGGAACTAGTGTGTGTGGGGGGGGGGGGGGGGGTAAGAGGTAATTGGAAGGAATACTAGAACTGGGGTGAACAAAATTAGCACCCTATGGTGATAATAAATATATCTATATTTAAGATCCAATGTCTTACCTTTCAGATATGTGTGGGGTCTCTGTATCTTCCTGTAGCTGTAGTCTGTATGTCCTGGCTTAATCCCCTGGCTGTCCTATACATGTCAAGTCTCCACCCCCTTCTCCCACTCCTCCCTCTAATGTGGGCCCACATTCTGACCCAAGCTAAATACATACATGATGCAAAAAATATATTTAAAAAACATTGCCATCAAGGCATGGGGATATGTCCATATATTTATAGCACTTACACCACCAAGTTATTTTAGCAATTATTGTTTTTTGTGTAGGGGAGGACTGCCACTTTAATGCAGCATCAAGCTGACAAACCAAGTTTCCTCAATCATGGAGAGTGCATGACTTTACCTAGGTCCTACTTTATAGGAAAATTGGCTTATCTACCCTAAAGACCTTATAAGAAGATAATAAACTGTCATTTGGTCTTTATTATATCAAATTAAACAGTATATGAATATAGTGTGAAAGCACAAATAAAACTAAACTCATACTTCCTGCTGTGGAGTACTATATTAGAAGCTGATTTAATGAGACAAATATGGAACTAAACACACAATACAGACTACAAATACAATGCAATGTTCTTTGATACAGGAGTGGGTGTAATATATATATATATATATATATATCTTATAATATATATATATATATATATATATATATTTTTTTTCATTAAATTAATATCTTATAACTATATATATATATATATATATATATATATATTCCAGAAAGAGCTGCATCCCACCCTGGGTATAAAGCAGCTGATCTCTCCCCCCACAGCCCCTGCCAGTCACACCTGTATTATCAGTGCCAACAACTATCCGTGACGTCACAATGCCAACGTTCCATCTGTGCAACACAACATTCCACACTGTTTCCAAACGTTCCACTGTGATAATAAAAAAAATAATAATCCAGGAGTGACCCCCTCAAGATTTATACCCCTCTCCAGGGCAACACCGGGCATGCTCTGTATCGGAAATACGTCACTTAAGGGACAATCTGCAGTATAGGACAGGGGGGAGGGGTAATAGTAGAGTGGGAGTAGTCTGGGGGTAATTGAATGGTAATTTACAAATAAAGGGTAAAAATGCAGGGAGTGATTGGGGAGGGCAATATTATACAATAATACCAAAGCATACCCCCAGTCAGACATTGAACTGTAAAATATTTTACTAAAATCATTACACATTTGTGTTAAATAATAAATGAAATTGTTTATAAACATCTGTTATTTGAATTAAAGTAAATTAATTTGTTTATAAACATTTGAATTAAGGTTTACTAGAATAATAATTACCATGTAATGTCACAACTGCAGAATCAGCCTCTAAAAAAAGTCCCTGCACTGTTTTTTGTACAATAGGAAGTCTCTTTAGTCTCATAGGCTGCTGGCTTCTGGTGGCTCTTTCTGGATTGTGTTACTGTTCTAAACCGTTTTATTATAACAATCTCCTATTAAATGCAAGGCATGTGAACAGTTAAACTGCTCATTATTAGCATGTATAATGTTTGTTTTATTGTTTTGCTCCCCATAAAACTTGAGTATTTCCCACAAAATATCTATATGAGGGTTTATATATTTGGCAGCCATTTTGCTGCTTACTTGTCTTGGTAAAAAGGGACTTATTCAAAAGTAATAAAATAAACAAAGCTATGTAAATGCACTAAATGAGAATGGCATGTCTGGCCAATTATTACAAATTAATCAATAAAACAAGCACAATACACCACAAATATGATTGATTATAGGAGATAATTACAAGATGTATACTTAATATATTTATTTATATTTAAAAAATATATATAATTTTATTTACATTGTTTTATCATTTATATTTTTTATAAAAGAATCAAAGATAAATAATGTAGAATTGATAAAACTAGTAGAACTTTTTAAACCTGCTGCACAGCTTTAGCTAACCCATTCAGTGCAAGGAAAACCGATCTATCCTGTTATGGTGTCGAGACAGGTCCGCTGCTGCAGTGTGGCCTCCAACCGCTAGATGGCGCTGTCGATATTTTGCAGCGCTGCCGATATGTGAGAGAAGTTCTAAGCTTATAATGTTAGCCTAACCCTTGAACTAACCCTAGCCCTCACCCTAACCGTTTACCTAAGCCTTGACTCTATGATATGGCAGCGGAATATCAGCAGCGCCATCTAGCGGATGTTCACCCCCACTGTAGCTGCCTTATGCTGCGCTACCATAAGAGCAAAAATATAAAGTAAAACCTGTTTAAAGTTCACTGAAACTGACAGGAAATGCAGAGAGCATACTGTAGCTCTCATTGGCTGGCAGAGGGCAAGCCCCACAAGCCTGAATATGTTTTTTTCTGCTCTGAGACCTTATTTACAAAAAGAAAACACACTATGGCACTATCAAATATCATCCTTCTAATGCAACAAAGATAATCATATTTTCACGTGGCTTTAAGCTGTGAGCGCTCATAGACAATGGACCTGTTTGGGCTGATTACACCTGAGAAAAATTATGTTATTTTATGAGAATAACAACTTCCTGCCCCACCCCGGCAGGATTTGTCAGTGGATAAACTATTCAGTTGCCTGACAGGTAGAAATGGGGTGAGAGGTGACTGAAATCTGAGGAGGGCTGAATCTACCCCTGCCCAAATTATTTGGCAGCCATCTTGTATTATGGTCAGCATTTCCTTACAAAACACGCAAATACACTTATTTCCATTGAAAGTTAAAGGGACTCTGTCACCCCAACAAGAAATGGATTTAATTTGAAAGAGAATTAAAAACTGGTTATACATTGTACTGGCAGTTTTTCTCTACAGTAAATCATTTCTGAAATATTTAGCATTGCTTTTGCGGCTCCTGTATGCTAATGTGCAGCTCAGAATACTTGATAAAGGGTGGGAGAGGGGTGTAACTGCCAGAGACAGACAAGCAGGCTGTAATCCTAATTAGTACATCAAAGCAGCTAATTAATATGCATGAGACACTCATCTGCATATAAATGGAGCAACAACAACATGGAATTTCCCAGGACTGATTCCCTTTCAAAATAAATAATAACACAACATATAGCTGTTTTTTTATGCTTTTTAAGAATACCCTAAAACTTGGGGTGACAGTGTCCCTTTAAGGGAGTCAAGCTAAATGTTAAAAAAAAGGCAATTTTATCAAATGCTTAATGTATTATTTTTTGGGTTCCCTGTAGGTCCACTGGTTAGGATTCAGTGTTTTCACCGCTGTGACCTGGGTTTGATTCCAGTCAGGGAACCAAGGGCCTCATTCTTTTGCGATTTTGCCAATTGAATAGGGCTCTAAATAGGCACATAACATATTTTTTTTAAATAAGTTTTTAGTTAGTGAAAACCTTGCTTTTGGATAGATATTTACTAACTAAAAACTTCTTTAAAAAAATATGTTACGTGCTTATTTAGTGCCCTATTTGATTGGCCGAATTGCAATTGAATGAGGGCCCAAGAGTTTACAACACCCTGAAGCCATGCAGGATTGGGCCTGGTCAGTACTTGGATCGAAGACCACCTAGGAATACTGCTGTGGCCCACTGGAGAAGGAACTGGCAACCACTCCTGTATCTCTGCCATGAATACCAAGTGGATCAGCATGGTGTGTTGCGGTCCATGAGGTCATGGAGAGTCGGACACAACTGACCAACGTAAACAATAATGTATGATTTACCGTAATGTATGTTTCCTAACCCCTGGATCGCTACCTTGATGAGGTAAAGGGGCTTTTGTACTGAAGCTGTGAGCTAGGATCCCCCAAGATGGTCAGGTCATAGCAGAGAGGTCAGACAAATCATGGTCAACTGGAGAAGTAACTGGCAACCCACTCCAGTAATCTTTGCCATGAAAACCAAGTGGATATGCATAACCACAAACACAGACAGATGTGCCTGGAGTGCTGCATCCATATGGTCACCGTGAGTCGGACATGACTGGAGGACAGAACAACAACAATAATTTTACCTAACTTTTTTTTTGCAGACTCTTGAAGATCCGTGAGGGTCTTAGCAGAATATGAGCTCTATGAAATGCAAAGAATGTAGTCAAATAACATGTCCGCTACTAAAACACAACATAATATAAGAATTCCTCTGTGTATCGCGGTCTTCTACGTAACAGATCTCGCAGGGTCTCGAAGATTTATTATCACAATTACCATCAAAAAACAAACTTACAAGCTTATTTTTAAATTCTTTACATCAGTTTCAAACAAATGTCCTGTTTGAGTAAATATTATAGAAATCAGTGCTTAATTACAAATTGACCTTATAATTATACCAATTTAACGAATAATTATAGATTATAGTCTATTTTGATAAAAATGATAGATGTGACCAAATTGCTAGAATTAATACTGTCTCGTTCTTCTTGTCAGTCTAATTTCTGTAAGAAACTTTCTAAGAAAGAACCAAATAAGATATTGTTACTTTCCTTTTTTCCAGCAAATACAGTTTAAATCCCCCTACCCTAATAAGGCTGAACTAATTGGCAGATTATGCAAATGCCAGACCGGCCATGGGATACAGTTTGCAGAACACACCCTGTTAAATATCATATATAGAAGAGCATTAATTAGCAGCCATATTGAATGGCAACTGACCATCAGCAGTTGTATACGGGTTATAACAAACTTGTATAAATGTATCTTAAGTCACATACATCATGTATGATTCACAAATAATATTAACACGCATTGGGACACCACTAAAATATCACTTTTTACTTACTATATTTATTGTTTGTATCATTCAGTCATGTCCAACTCTCTGTGACCTCATGGACCGTAACACACCATGCGGATCCACTTGGTTTTCATGGCAGAGATACTGGAGTGGGTTGCCAATACCTTCTCTAGTGGGTTAACGCATACAGCTTCTAGTATTCCTAGGTGGTCTCCCATCCAAGTACATACCAGGCCTAACCCTGCTTGACTTCAGGGTGGTGTAACCTCTTGGTTCCCTGACTGGAATCGAACTTAGGTCACACCACCGAATCCTAACCACTGGACCACCAGGGAACCCTAGAATTAATATTAAGACTTATTAAAAGACCAGTACTGATTTAGTTAACTAGAAAATCACTGCTTAAACATGAATAATATAATAAAAGATAAAGGAATTCAATTATTGTGTGATCGAGGTATATTGTAATATAATTCTGGTTTGCGTTGGATTTAGTGCTAGAACATTTGTTGTATTAAAAAAAAAGATTTTTATTAACTAAACATTGACTAACAAAAGCTATGTCTGTAATAGATCCACATTATGTGATTTCTTATTGTGCTTCCCTTTTACTTCCTTCTACCTCTTTGTTATATCTATATTAAAAACAATAATACAGTGCACGGCTTTTGTATTAAGGAACAAAAATGTTATTTTACTTCTTGTTACAAAATGAAAAAAAAATTATAAAAAAAAAGATGAGGAAAATTATATATTGTTTTGTTTTGAACAAAAACTAAAGCGCTCACAACCTGGACCATACTTATCAGATGGCGGGGGATGTTATATCATTTTATTGACCACTCCATCTTAAATGATATAGTGATGCGCAAGCATGGCCGCCCATTACAACTCGTCATGTAGGGTTATATGTGTGTGAGATGACATAGCTTACTAGATCTGGGCAAAAAAGGACTGATGGGAAATAAAAAAACCTAGATGGGCGGAGATGGAAATCTGGCCCTGCCCCCACTATGTAGCAGCCATCTTGGTTGACAGCAGTTGGTTGCACCATGTGTACATATATTTATATCGACAAGATGATCGAGGAGTTAAATAGATCTGATGAAATGTCCCTTCTATTATATACAGTATATAATACACTACAGCAGACTCACAGACCCCTAATAAAGCAATAATAAGAACACTATAGAACATTAGTACAATACGTATAACTTGTATTCCATATGGGACAATGGATGTGACCAGTGTAAGCTCCAGTTACTAAGACACAATATACATTACATGTGTTTTAATATAAAAGACACAACATAATATTCAAAAGTGATGTTTGCCTATATTTGGGGTCTTGTTCTATTGTTTTCCACAAAAATCTCCATTAAAGTTTGTGGATTTTGGGATTTTCAAATGCTATAAAGGAGTCCTTTGTGTACGATTGCTCAATTGTCTTAAAAAGATGTATTTACCACAAAAAATAAGATTATTATTATTAATAATAATATCAATTAAATAATTACTGAGCAACCAATGCCTATAAATATAGATATTATTTGTACATTGCCTGCTTATTTATAAAAAAGATAAATGTAAGAAATCTGATAAAAATTATTTAGATCTTGTTTTTATAGCAACTTAAATCCGCTTCCCAACTGGGCCAGATTTATCAATATATGATAGAACTGATAGCGTTTGTGCTGATGGACCAGCCAATGTGATGCTTCACCAGGAAATATTTTATGCATAAATATATCTACTGTGTGTAAAAGGGGTGGCGATAAAAGTTTGTCACCCCTTATGTTTTTTTTTCTATATTGCCCCAGTGGCTTTTTTAGATTTATCCTCCCTAGGCCTATGTAGATGTACCCCTGTAATAACCTCTCACAAGGAACTTAGACCATGCTCAGTATCTGAGATTTGTCTCTTTAGACAATTGCATTATAGGACTGGGGGATGGGGATAGTGAAGTGGATTGGTCCATGCAATGCAACATGTTTGATTTGGAGGGATATTATTGCAGTTTTATACATTTCACCAATCACAAAATCAATAAATGTCAAATTTAAATGAATTCACTTTACGTAAATATGCTGATAAAATAGGATAAAGTGTCTTGCAAAAGTATTCACCCCCCTTGGCATTTTTTGTGTTTTGTTGCCTCACAACCTGGAATTAACATGGATTGTTTGAGGATTTGCATCATTTAATTTACAGAACATGCCCACAACTTTGAAGATGTTTTCTTTTTAATTTATTGTGAAGCAAACTATAAATAGGACAAAATAACAGAAAATGTCAATGTGTATAACTATTCACCCCCCTAAAGTCAATACTTTGTAGAGCCACCTTTTGCGGCAATCACAGCTCCAAGTCGCTTTGGATAAGTCTCTATGAGCTTGCCACATCTTACCACTGTGATTTTTGCCCATTCCTCCTTGCAAAACTGCTCCAGCTCCTTCAAGTTGGATGGTTTGTGCTTGTGAACAGCAATCTTTAAGTCTGACCACAGATTTTCTATTGGATTAAGGTCTGGGCTTTGACTAGGCCATTCCAACACATTTACATGTTTCCCCTTAAACCCCCCAAGTGTTGCTTTAGCAGTGTGTTTGGGGTCATTGTCCTGCTGGAAGGTGAACCTCCATCCTAGCCTCAAATCACGCACAGAGTGGTACAGGTTTTGCTCAAGAATATCCCTGTATTTAGCACCATCCATCTTTCCCTCAACTCTGACCAGTTTCCCAGTCCCGGCTGCTGAAAAACATCCCAACAGCATGATGCTGCCACCACCATGTTTCACTGTTGGTGTTCTTTGGGTGATGTCATGTGTTGGGTTTGCGCCAGACATAACGTTTTCTTTGATGGCAGAAAAGTTCAATTTTAGTCTCATCAGACCAGAACACCTTCCTCCATACATTTTGGGAGTCTCCCACATGCCTTTTTGCAAACTCAAAACGTGCCATTTTGTTTTTTGCTGAAAGTAATGGCTTTCTTCTGGCCACTCTGCCATAAAGCCCAACTCTATGGAGCGTACGGCTTATTGTCGTGCTATGTACAGATACTCCAGTCTCTGCTGTGGAACTCTGCAGCTCCTCCAGGGTTACCTTAGGTCTCTGTGCTGCCTCTCTGATTAATGCGCTCCTTGCCCGGTCCGTGAGTTTTGGTGGGCGGCCGTCTCTTCGTAGGTTTGCTGTTGTGCCATGTTCTTTCCATTTGGTTATAATAGATTTGATAGTGCCCCCACTATGTAGCAGCCATCTTGGTTGACAGCAGTTGGTTGCACCATGTGTACATATATTTATATCCACAGGATGGTCGAGGAGTTAAACAGGTCTGATTAAATGTCCATTCCATTAATATACATACATTAAAGTATACTCACTGACCCCTAATAAAGCAATAATAAGAACACTATAGAACATAAGTACAATACGTATAACTTGTGTTCCATATGGGACAATCGATGGGACCAGTGTAAGTGTCAGTTACGGAGACACAACATAAAGTACATGTATGTTATTATACAAGGCAAAAACACGTTTAATTTAGAGTGATATTTGCTTTTATTTATATCTGGGGCCTTGTTCTATTGCCTTCTACAAATATATATATATTAAAGTTTGTGGATTATTGGATTTTCAAAAGCTATAAGGAGTATTTTGTGTACTCGGTTGTCTAAAAAAAGAGATACTGTATATTTACCACAACATTTGCAAAACTCTTTTGTAAGAATTTGCTGGTTTCACATAAGTGACCTGTTGGCTAATCATTGCTTTATAAATAAAAATGAGCCAGCAATGCCTTTAAATATAGATATTATTTGTCGTTTGTAACCTCCTTCCTGTTTACTTATCAAAATTATAAATGTAAGAAAACTGATAAAATTATTTAGATCTTGTTTTTTATAGCATCTTTAAATTAAATCCACACCCCAAACTGGGCCAGACTTATCAATGTGATACAAATGATAAAACCAAGGTATGTGACGTTTCAGCAGGAGATTTATTGATACTTTTATACAGATTTTATATTCCTGTGAAATAACATAAATAGTAGACATTGGATAAAAAGGATTTGTCTTGGAAACCTGTATTTAAAGGGGCAGAGATAAAAGTGTGTCCCCTCCCCACTATCCAGAAGCCATTGAATGGTCTCTGATTATCAGCAGTTGGTTACAATATATTTATATACATAGGGTTAAACAACGTTGATTAAAAAAATAAATATCTTTGCAAACTTTGAGACTAAGGGCCATATTCTGTTAGCAACTTGCAAACGCCTTGAACTCATAAATGTGGCTTTGGGTGTTTTTTTAATAAATGTTTATATGCATTCTATTTACTTAAGAATTCATTAGTGTCAATAAGTAATATTTGCAGAATATGTAACAATATTAAGAATGATTTTAAGTGTGTAGAAATTTACGAATTGGGCAATTTAATCGAGCCCTAAGCTCGTAATTAAGCCGGAAATAAGGTCATACAGCTAGTGTTTAATTACAACAAATATATATATGTTGATGCCCCTGAAGGGATCCATGATAGATTGAGGTTAAGCTGCGTGTGTTTCATTTGCATTTCTGTAGAGCTATGGTCACATCCTTTCATACAAAGTCCTGCATCTGGGAAGGAAGAAGGGGTGTGGTGTCCATGTAAATCTTATCTAGTTTTCAAACAAAGGCTTCTGACTATAGCTAGTTCCCTCCTCCCCCACTCCCTCCGTCCACTATTAACCACAAACACACACCTCCATCATCCAGCTCTCAGGTCGTGATGTAACAATACTAAATGGATTCATGTTCTCATCAACAGTTTTCAAAATGTCTTATTTTCCAAAATGTTTTCTGCCCATGTCTTACACAGCTGATGTTGTTAGTTTGGTACATACTTGACCACAATTGTCTGTTTTCTTGGACAGCAGTTATCCCGTAAAGAAACCTTCCATGATACAGATAATGTACGATTTATAGTAGACTTTGAATTACATTTCACTGGCAGACACATAAAATAAATGAAAATTAAAACATCACTGCAGGTGTCTAATATTTCTTATATTTGCATAAAAGAAGCAAAAAAAAAGTTCATAATGGGGAATATTTGCAAGTCCCTGAAATTACAGTCAGGACTTAAGTGCTGTCCAACTCTATTAGCACAAGGAAAAATACATAAAATAGAGGTTTGTATGTGGCCATAGTCCTCTGTAATATGTCAAACAACAAAAATATTAGTAATAATAATAAAATATATACAGAATGCAAAAAACTCCATCTAACCATAAGTATTGTAATTGGTTGGTTCCACTAATTATAAACCAACCTTTTTCCTGGATTTGTGCCTTTATAAAATATAAAGTCTGTTCTTTCCACATTTACACTCAGCTTTTCTTTTTGTTATCTGATACGATCAAATCTTAGTACATGCATTTCTCTATTTCTTAAGATTCTGAGTAGGAAATATGTTGTTTTAACTTATTTTTAGTTGCTCAAATTTGCCCATAAATGTACTATTATATACATAAGTAACATGATAGCAGTTGTGCAGATCTTGCCCTATATCCTATATCTAGATGGGAGGAGATGGAAATCTGGCCCTGTCCCCACTATGTAGCAGCCATCTTGGTTGACAGCGGTTGGTTGCACATTGTGTACATATATTTATATCCAAAGGACTTTTTTATATTATATCTCACCCCATCTTAAATCACATTGTGACTTGCAAGCATGGCCGCCCACTACAGCTTGTCATGTGGATTATATGTGTGTGATATGACATAGCTTAGTAGGTCTGGGCAAAAAAACAGACAGATTGGTTATCAGGGAAACCTATATCTAGATGGGCGGAGATGGAAATCTGGCCCTGCCCCCACTATGTAGCAGCCATCTTGGCTAACAGCGTTTGGTTCCACCATGTGTACATATATTTATATCCAAAGGAGGATTGAGGAATTAAACAGATCTGATTAAATGTCTCTTCCATTATATACATAATACATTATAGTAGACCCAAAGACGCCTAATAAAGCAATAATAAGAACACTATAGAACATTAGTACAATACGTATAACTTGTATTCCATATAGGACAATGGATGGGACCAGTGTAAGTTCCAGTTACTGAGACACAATATACATTACATGTGTTTTAATATACAAGGCACAATATAATATTACATTGAGTAATAGTTGCTGTTTATATTTGGGGCCTTATTCTATTGTTTTCTGCAAAAATCTCAATGAAAATGTGTGAATTTGGGAATTTATAAATGCTATAAGGAGTCCATTGTGTACTATTGCTCAATTGTCTTAACAAAAAGCTGTATGTACCTCAAAATAAACAACACTCTTTTGTAAGGATAATTTGAAATTAATTACTTTTGTTTCACATAAGTGACCTGTTTGACTAATCATTGCTTTTAAAATAACGATTATCATTATTATTATTTTTATTATTATTATGCTACTATTGTGCTCTTCCTTCATTTTTTTTTTTTTCTACATTTCTCACAGACCACCCCATCTTAAATCACATTGTGACCTGCAAACATGGCCGCCCGTTACAGCTCGTCATGTGGAGCTATGTTTGTGTGAGATGCCATAGGTAAGTAGGTCTGGGCAAAAAAGGACCGGATGGCTATCTGGGAATCCTATGTCTAGATAGACAGAAATGGAAATCTGGCCCTGCCCCCACTATTCAGCAGCCATCTTGGTTGGTAGCATATATTTATATCCACAAGATGGTCGAGGAGTTAAACAGATCCTATTAAATGCCTTTTCCATCAATATACATAACATATTACAGTAGACTCACAGACCCCTAATAAAGCAATAATAAGAACATTTTTCATTAGTACAATACGTATAACTTGAATTCCATATAGGACAATGGATGTGACCAGTGTAAGTTTCAGTTACTAAGACACAATATACATGATACTTATTTTAAAATACAAGGCACAACACAATATTTAATAGTAATATTTGCCTTTGATTATATTTGAGGCCTTGCTCTATTGTTTTCTACAAAGATCTCCATTAAAGTTGTGGATTTTGGGATTTTCAAATGCTTTAAGGAGTCCTTTGTGTACTATTGCTTAATTGTCTTTAAAGATGTATTTACCACAACATAAACAAAACTCTTCTGTAAGGATATTGTATTACTTTGGTTTCACATAAGATTTTGAGATGCTTTTATGCAGAGTTATATTTCTATGAGATAACATAACTAACAGTCATTGGATACTTGTCTGGGAAACCTGAGTGTAAAAGGGGTGGAGATAAAAGTTTGTCCCGCCCCACTATCCAGCAGCCATTGGATGGTCTCTGATTATCAGCAGTTGGTTACAATGTATTTATATTAATTGGGTTAAATAAAGGACCATTCCTATAATGAAATATGTGTAAATATCTTTGAAAACTTTGAGTCAGTCAGTAATTAAGCAGGAAAAAGGGTCATACAGTTTTTAATTACAAGAAAATAAATGTTGATGCCTCTGCAGGACCCTGGAGGAATCCATGATACATTGGTGGAAGATGTGTGTGAAAGAGAGGGTAATTTACTTTTCTGTTGTGCTATGGCTGCATCCTTTGATACAACCTCCTGCGTCTGGGAAGGAGGAAGGAGTTTGATGTCAATCTGAATCGTATCTAGTTTGCAGGCAAAGCCTCTGGAGCTCTGCCATTTCCCTATTATTATTATTATTATTATAGTTTATTTATAATGCGCCGACATATTCCTTAGCGCAGACAGTGATAAATACAGATTAACATTTAGTAAAGCCAGACCGGCCCTGTCTTTGAGCTAGGAATCCAATGTCCATGGTGAATTCCCAAAGAACTTAGCATAGAAACTCACAGACTTACTCCCCCTCCCCTCCTTCCATTGATAACTACAAACACACAGCATTGTGCACTAGATCTTGCCCTATATCCATTACACTGTGCTTTTTCTGTCAAATGATCTTACCCACTTGTCCTAAACATATATTATTTATTTCTTTCATTTGTTTCTAGACAGATATGTGGCATGAGGGCTTTGGTGGTAGTACTAGCGAAGATGGAGAAGATAGAAGTGGGATGCTGGGGAAGGATTGGCAGGTTCAAGTTCTTCCTGGTGACCCCTACATTATTCACCACATGTTTTTCCCACTATTTATCCAATGTAACCCCCCACACACACATAAACAGACACATCTCTTCTTTCCCCTTCCCTCAAAATGTCCTTTTTCCTTTTATCTGTTTCTTTATTGTTTACCTCGTCGCCCCTTATGTTTATGTTTTTTTTCTACATTGTCCCAGTGACTTATTTAGATGTTTTCCTCCCTAGGCCTTTTTAGATATACCCCTGTCATAACCGCTGCCCTTCTCAAGGAAACCTTAGAGCATGCTCAGTATCTGAAATGCGCCTCTTAGGACTGTGGGGAGGGGAGTAGTGACATGGGATTAGTCTATGCCATGCAATGGATATTGATATTATTTCCCCAGTCGCCAAACCAATACATATAAAACGTAAATGAACTCACTTTACTTAAAGATGTTGATATATAAGGATATGATGGGGGAGACATTTGTAATGTAAATTCACTTGGTTTACCAGAATATTCACTATAATGAAGTATTCAGGTACCAAACACTAAGACTCGATTTCCCAAATCACTAAACTTTACAAGGGCCGAGAACCAGAAAAACTACCATTGACGCCTCCGAGAGACACTATGCAGCATTAGCAAAGCTCAGTGAATACATCCAATATACATTAAATAAACTTTATTATCTAATAAAAAATGGAAGTGATTAGTTTAAATGTCAGTTACCAAAACACAATCAACATGGCATATGATTTTAAGTATTTTATTTGCGTAGATAAGGACAAGAGTTAACTATTATTAATAAAAACAAGATTATATGTTGTTAACAGGTTGGTAAAATGAAAGGAACAAAATAAATATTACATGGGCTTTTTATTGCATACATTATAACAGTTGTATTAATCCACATCTTACAAACACAATGATCTATATCTGTCTTTCCTTTTTTTTAGTTAGGTGGGAATTGGAAAAAAGAGAGGGGTATAAATTAAATTAAATAAATATAAAAAAAACACTCATAAGTAAAGGTACAAATATAGCTATGAAGCCTTTAAAGTACTTTGTACTCTTGTTACATTGATAATATCCAAAGGGACCAACCATCTGCTCTAGTATAATAACCATCATCAATATCGGCAACATTACATATGTTTAGAGGGATACGGAAGGTTTTTGAGATGACATAGCTTTATAGATCTGGACTAAACAGACAGAATGATTATCAAGGAAACCTATGTCTAGATGGGGGAGATAAAAATCTGGCCCTGCCTCCACATGGCCGCCCATTACAGCTTGTCATGTGGAGCTATGTTTGTGTGAGATGACATAGCTTAGTAGATCTGGGCAAAAAAGGATTGGATGGCTATCTGGGAAAACCTATGTCTAGATGGGAGGAGATGAAAATCTGGCCCTGCCCCCACTAATCAGCAGCCATCTTGGTTGACAGCAGTTGGTTGCACCATGTGCACATATATTTATATCCACAAGATGGTCAACGAGTTAAACAGATCTGCTTAAATGACCCTTCCATTATATATATATAATACATTACAATAGACTCACAGACCCCTAATTAGGCAATATTAAGAACATTTTAGAACATTAGTACAATATGTATAACTTGTATTCCAATTGGACAATGGATGTGGACATACGTTACATCTATTTTAATATAAAATATAAATATATTAATATTTATTTATATTTGAAACCTTGTTCTTTTGTTTTCTACATAAATTTCCATTAAAATATGTACATATTTCAAATGCTTTAAGGAGTCCTATGTGTACTACTGCTCAATTACGATATATGTATATACCATAAAATAAACACAGCTTGGTTGTAATAATCTTTTGAAATGTATTACTTTGATTTCACATAAGTGACCTGAATTGTTCAAGTATCAGTGTCAATTTATCCAAAAAGTCATCCTATTTCTCAAATGTACCCCCCCACCCCACCCCCAACACCACCACGCACACACAGATAGCTCTTCTTTCCCACTCCCTCAATGTCCATGTAGATCCCTGTTTCTATTTTTACCTTGTCACCCCTTATGGGTTTTTTTTTTTCTACATGGCCCCAGTGACTAATTTAGATTTATCCTCCCTAGGCCTATTTAGACGTACCCCTGCCATAACCTCTACCCCTCTCAAGGAAAACTTTCTCAGTATCTGAAATATGTCTCTTTGGACATTTGCATTATAGGACTGGGGGGAGCAGAGTAGTGAAATGGGATTAGTCTATGCCATGCAATGTGTTTGATTTCAAAGGATATTGTTGATTTTAAGGGATATTGATATTATTTCCCCAGTCACCAAACCAATACATATAAAATGCCTATTTAGATGTACAACTCATAATTATATACGTCTCTTTAGACGATCTGTAGTATAGGACAGGGGGATGAGGTCAATGCATAGTGAATCGTAGCGTAGTGAATCTCGCCCAATAAACATTACATACATTTTATTATATGGACTACAATATTCAAGTGAATAGTTCAAAGTGTCAATGTCAGTTTTCAAAAAAGTATTTTTTTTCTCCCCTCATCGACGACCATTTTTACTCATCTGTTTCATCCCAATATTCTAATATTTTTGTCTTTGTTTTTGTCTTTTGCTCTGTCTAATTACTACTTATTGTTATTCCTTCTTTCATTTTCCTTAAGCTTTATTTATTTTAACTAAAGAGAATGAGTTTACATGGCCTATATAATAAATAATTATGAATTAATTAATATATGAATACATGTAAAGATACAATAAAAAGAAAAAATATAATGATGAATTATTATATAAAAGAATAGAAACCAAGATATAATAATATACATAGATTTTCCCTTCTTGGTGACTGTGTTGTTTATTGCTTGTACCCACGTTTTCTTTCCTTGATCCCTGTGCTCTTCTTTTATTTAATTTTTTCATGATTTCTCACCTTTCTGTCTTAAAGCGGCACTTGTTCATAGTTAAAGAGAGTATAGTGTCAACAGATATAAGTAAATAGGAGTATACAATATGGCAGTGGAATTGGTGGGCAGAGATTGGGGGATATCAGGTTCCCATGTATTCTATTTTCTCTCCTCTCCCCTAATTCTTTCATTTATTTCCACAATATAGCCCCTTCCTACACTGTAATTTTCTCAGTTGTCACTGACAAATATGCCTTTACCACCTAGCAAGTATAAAGGTAGTTTTTATTGAAAAATATTAAGGAAAACCTATTTAAATTTAATTTAAATTAACAGGTAATGCAGAGAGCATACTTTAGTCTGGATAAGTAATTGGCTGACAAAGGGCAAGCCCCCAAAAGCAGTTAAACATCAGATTTTTTGTTTTACCTTTATTTGATGCTGGGAAAGATGGAAGGCACAAGAAGAGTAGGATAACAGAGGTAAATTTATTGCATGTATAAATGCTTGGCTACAACTACCATTACTACAGTTTGGCCCAATGTTGCCCAGATTCACTCAAGAGATTTTTCTCCAACAACTTATCTAACAAAAGGGCTTCCTAACCCACCCATCCCCCAACTTATCCTGTGCTTTGTACTTGGATTTTCTGAAGACAATGTGACTTTTAATACCATTGCATCTTTTTTTTTAGGTACAAGCTATAATAGACTATATTGTGACTAATGAATTTAATTTAAGCACATTTAGATCTTCTATAATTATAGAAAATTTAGCTTATGTTCCAGGACTAGCACAACTTTTAATTATTAAAAAAATAGAGATATCTAATGGAACTGATGAGGTGAACTCACTTTCATATATAGTGGAGGTCTCCAGGTTACAGATGACCCGTATTTAAGAACGGGCTCCCAAGGCTTTGTGTTTGAGTTTGTTTTTATGTTCTATTTGTTTGCATTAAAAGAAAGAGCACAGTAGTATCTGTACCTTATTATTACAGTTCTGGGGTATTATTATTATTACAGTATTACACTGTATTAGTATTACCTCATATTGGCCATTATAGTATTGTTATTATTATTGTTATTATTCATCAGGGATCCAAGCTACATACAAATCCAATTTAAAGATGTTCTCAGGAGTGTATCTTGACCATACACTGACCGCCTGTACACTGAATCTTAGTACTTTCGGTACTCTAAGAATGGAAAGCCAGTTCGTTTGTGTCTAGACCAATTAGATAACACATGGGTGTTAAGACAACGGACAAGCCAAGACAACCCAGCCCCCATCTTAGCACCGACCACTTACTGTACTAGACTTTTTCTCAAGGTGACCTCACTCTGAACTCCGCAGTCTCCCTTATGTCCCTCTCTTTGCATGAGTTGATCCCTTTACAAGCCTGACATCTTCCTTACTCCCTATAGTATCTGACTGTTGGAGTGGCCATGAATGTCCAGGGATGAAGGTGCCAATAGTATGAAATCTCTATCCTCTCTCCCCATGCAAGTGTTGAGCTCTCTTTTCTCACAATCTCTCCTAGCTATCCCTTGCACCGTAAAATCTATATTCTGACACACTTGCAAATATACAGCCTTATTAAATTGCGATTCAGCCAATTGAAAATGGCTCTATATAAGCACAGAGCATCATTTTTTACAGAAGTTTTTAGTTAGTGAAGACCTTGCTTTTGAATAGAAGATCACTAACTAAAATCTTCTGTAAAAAAAAATATTCTCTGTGCTTATATAGAGCCCTTTTCAAGTGACCGAATCGCAATTTAATAAGACTGTTAGACTGCAAATATTTCAGATTTAATTTTATGGATAATCAGAGTATTGCAGTATATTGGAATACTTACTTAACTGGGCAAACATTTTAATTAGAGTGCCAAGCGTTTGAGATTTGCACCTTTATCAAGTCAGAAGCAATACTGATTAAAGTTTAACATGAGCATTACAAGGATTCTAAGTAATAACAAACCCATGTGGAACAGAAGAAAGGCATCATAAATTAAGTACTTGCTCGATCAAGTGTTTGAGTTGTGTGTATCTATAAACAAGGTCAGAGACAAGTAATAAGAAGAAAGACAGTGTTATCTCTCTATATGTGTCGATTACCTTGTAAATGAGTTAGGGATGTAAATACCCACACATATTAATGAGTTGGGGAAAAAAAAAGAGAAAGATTGAGTCAGGGTCACAAGAAATGTTGATAATGTGCTAGAAAAGTCCCTGTTAAGTCATGTATCTTTAGTGTTAAAGAATGTGATCATATTCATTTCAACATAGTTTTCTGTCGTGGATGTGTTTGAAATTACCTTTGAGTATTTTGATTTTCAGGTTTTGGATGGAGTGATCATTCTGGGTAAAATGGTGTCCAAATGGAGTGCAGTAACTGTCTTCATTGTGATTTTTAATAGAATGTCTGTGTAGACTCATCCTTTGGTGAAGTTTTTGGCTGATGTCCCCAAAATAACAGCCTGTTTCACTACATTGTATTATATAAATCACATTGGAGGAGGGTCATATTAATGCACATCCTACATATAATAATTTAATAATGGGGGAATTAAATAGGAAGGAGCAATGAAAAAAGTGTGTGAAGGGGTCAAGAGTGGTAATGAGGAAGTGAAGAAACAATATCGAAAACAGGGGAATTAAATTAGGGAGGGCAATGGAATTGTGGTGTGGAACGAGAGCAATGTAGTTATGTTTTCATGGCCAAAATATATTATTCATGAGTATTTAACTAATGATACTTTATTAGTAGATGTATATGCGCTACGGAATATGTTGGCGCGTTACAAATAAAAGTTAATAATAATAATAATAATAATATCTATCTGTCTATCCGTCTGTCTGTGTATCTATTATTATTATTGTTTATTTGTAACGCGCCAACCTATTCCGTAGTGCTATACATAAGTTAATTTCCAGAGAAAGACATATTCAATATTAACACATTGCAAATAATAGAGGGCCCTGTCTTTTTAGCTTAGAATCCGGAATCCATAGAGCTTTTCCCAAAGCACCATGCAAGATTGATCTATCTATCTATCTATCTATCTATCTATCTATCTATCCAGATACCAGAAGATATGTAATACATCTATATGTGTTTGTTTATGTGTACACATCTTGCTCCACTAACCTACTGTTTGGCTGTACTGAGCTAACACACAGATTGTCAGTCACTGGGGAGTGAATTGCAAGGTTGTATTACATGACCAGACAGATACCACAGTGAATGAAGCACTCCTATGTGGTTGACCTGTTTGCCTAATGATGCATTTGCTCCTGCTTGTTCTGATAACCTGTAATTGGGAAGTCACCATAAATCCCAACACTAGCTGAGCCTGTCCTGATAATCCACAATTTGGAGTTCACCATGCCTTAATTAGATATCTAGCACCGTTTTAGACTGTCCTGTTAATATGCAATTAGTAAATCTCCCTATTTATATAGAAACCCATCCTGAAAATCAGATGGTCACCTACACTAGGCATAAAGCCAGCACAGCCTAATCTTGTCCAAATAGTCTCCTGTCAGGAGGTCACAAAACAAAATACAAAACTGTGGCACTGTCTGAACCTCCACTTAATAATGTGCTACCAGGAGTCCACCGCGCTTTAGATTTACATCCAGCACTGTTTGAGACTTTCCTGGTAATCTGTTGTTGGCGCGGGAGAAGAGATGGGGGGGTTGGCGCTGTTGGAGGGGGATTGCCTATATTATAGAGAAACCTTGATTTAGCTAGGCATGTCCTCATGATCTGTTGTTGGGGGGCCTATATCATACAGAAACCTTGATCTGGTTGGGACTTTCCTGATAATGTATTCTCGGGTTGCCTATATCACACAGAAACCTTGATCTAGCTGCACATGTCCTGATAATGTGCAGTGATGAAGTCACAATATTATTATTATTATCGTTTATTTGTAACGCGCCAATATATTCTGTAACAATAAAGATACATTGTGATCAAGGCAAAACAATATTAACAAATTACAGAAGATAGAGGGCCCTGTCTTTGAGCTTAGAATCAGTGTCCATAGTGCTTTCCCCAAAGCACCGTTCAAGATTGAAAACTCACAAACGTACAATCTAAAGGTTTAGGGTGCGGTACAGGAGGGTGAGAAATGCAGGGTAAATGTTAAGAAGGGAGGTTATAGGCTTCTTAAAACAGGTGTGTTTTTAGTGAGGTTTTGAAGGATTTAAAGTAGGAGGATAATATGGTGGAACAAGGCAAGGAGTTCCAGAGAATAGGGGCTGAGGGAGAAAAGTCCTGAAGGCAGGAGTGAGAGGAGGTGATGAGAGAAGAGGAAAGAAGAAGGTCATTATCAGAACGAAGAAGGCGGGTGGGGGAATATTTGGAGATGAGAGCAGAGCTACAGGAGGCCAGTGGAGCGATTGACAGAGAGGTGCTGCAGACAGTGAGCGTTGTGTACGGTAGATGAGGCTAGCAGAGGCTTCATAATGGATTAAAGAGGGAGGGGGGAGGGGGGTGCATAGGTGGTGGGTTGTCCAACCAGAAGACAAGACAAGATATAATGAGAGAATGTATTAGAATATTAGTTGTGTCTTATGTAAGGTAGCGCTGTATTTTGGAAATGTTTTTTAAATTGAAAATGTAAATGTCAGGTGGTCACTCTACACTAGATATTATTCAGAGATGTTTGATAACCTGCACTCATTGGGTGTCTATACATTATCTTAGATAGACAGAATGGACAGAACATATGGAGCAATTGGTTCTTATCTGCAGTAAAAATGATGTTCTATAGAATGTACAGAAAACTATGATTTTGGGAAGAAGTGTTAGGAGTTTGATAGGAATGATGGGGATATAGAGGAGTGGAGTGATTATGTTAGGTCCCCCACCTCTCTTTTTCTCTCTACCTACTCTTCAACCCCCTCCCCCATGTCCATTCTATGATGCTCCTCTCCTCCTCCTTCTACATTCCTATCCCCATCCCCCACCTCACCTCTCCCAATTTAAAATACTACTAATAATCCCATACTGACACCAATGCAGACATGTACAGTTACACCCGGGAGTAGAAATAGCTAATTCACTAGTAATAAAAATAAAACAATGTTAACAACTATGGAGGAATAACCCCCCACATTTTTTAAAGTGTGAATATATGTGTTGTGCTGACTTCCTATTCAATGTGCTGAATCCCCGAGAATTATTTTGCCATATGATTAATATAATCTAATTAACGAGTCACCAAATATTGATGTTTATCACATCACATGTAATGGTGCACATTGCAGTAATTACATTTTAACCCTTTTCAATGCTTGGACCTCTTCCAGTGAAAGGGTTAACCTCCCCTAAAAAATAACCTCTTTATCCTCATGTTTAGATAGAGTTGTAGGATAGAGAAAATCCTTGTTTGAACATTGGAAAACTGTATATTGGATTGGTGGATACTCTGAATATTGGATTGGTGGATACTCTGTAAATTGGATTGGTGGATATTCTGTATATTGGATTGGTGGATACTCTGTATATTGGATTGGTGGATATTCTGTATATTGGATTGGTGGATACTCTGTATATTGGATTGGTGGATACTCTGTATATTGGATTGGTGGATATTCTGTATATTGGATTGGTGGATATTCTGTATATTGGATTGGTGGATATTCTGTATATTGGATTAGTGGATACTCTTAGCTTATCTGTCAGTGAGTTCTGAGTGTTCACGGTTAGTGACTGCCTAATACCTAAACTTTGGTCACGTGCTCACAGCTATCTGTCAATTTGTACTGGTTATTCAAAGCTATCTCTCAATGAATATTTTCATGCAACACTAAAGGCTGTTAGTGGCCAACTGATAGGCATGACGATTTGTGCTCATAGCTCTCTATCAGTTAGTGTTGGATATTCAGGACTTTCTGTCTGTGAGTGGTGGGAATGCATTGTCATTTCTCAATGGATTCTGGATTTTCATGGCAGGTTCACAGAAAGTGCTGGTTGTTCTTGGATATCTGTGAGTAAGCGCTAATGTCTATATCAAGTGGCTATGGCTACCCTTTAATTAGTGCTAAGTACTCATGGTATAGGGTTCCCTGGTGGTCCAGTGGTTTGGAGTTGGTGCTTTCACCGACATGACCTGGGTTGATTCCAGTCAGGGAACGAAGAGGTCACACCGACCTGAAGTTGAGCAGGGTTGGGACTAGTCAATACTTGGATGGGAGACCACCTAGGTATACCAGGAGCTTATGCTGCTGACCATTGGAGAAGGAACTGGCAACCCACTCCAGTATCTCTGCCCTGAAAACCAAGGGGATCAGCATGACCAGGAACATAACGTGGTGCCTGGTGTATTACGGTCCATAAGGTCATAGAGAGTTGGAAATGATTGAACGATGCCAAAAAAAATCAACCACAACAACTCATGGCTATGTGTCTGATTTATGTGTATTAGTGTCTATCAATCAATACATGGCAATTTAATCACAAATACTGAAATTTTTTGCAATCTGGCTGAATATTCTTGGTATATGTCATGGGTATGTAGCAGTGAATTCTGGGTATTCATGTCTATCTGTTATTGGATACACAAGGATATCTTTCTGCATACACTGAAAATCCATTTTTAGAAAAAAAAATCATGTATAATATTAGTTATCTCTGTGTTTTGATATTAATTTGTTGTTATTTGTCAATACCTATTGTATATATATATATATATATATATATATATATATATATATATATATATATATATGGCTATTAGTCAGTCCTAATGGATATTTTTCAGTCAGGCCTAAATATTCATGACTGTCAGTAACTGCTGAATATCAATTGCTATCTGTCCCAATAGCCTTCATCATATAGTGGACATTTTTCTCTTTTTGTTGTTGTTGTTCTGTCCTTCAGTCGTGTCCAACTCTCAGTGACCATATGGACCGCACCACCCAGGCACATGTCTGATTCTGGTTGTGTTTATCCATGTGTTTTTTTGGGCAAAGATACTGGAGCTGGTTGCCAGTTCATTCTCCAGTGGACCTCAATTTGTCTGACCTCTCTGCTACTACCTGACCATCTTGGGTGATCCCACATGGTATAGCTCACAGCTTCACAAGCCCCTTCATCATGACAAGGTAGCAATCCAGAAGGGGATATTTCTCATAAGGTGCCTTAATTTGTCAGCAAGTACCCATGGCTATCTGTTGTTTTGGAAATCCATTGCTATGTGAAACTTAGTACTGAATACTCCTTGCCATGTACCAATGTTCATGGCTATGGGTCGGTAAGTGCTAAATATACACAACCATCTGCCAGTGATTGCCAGATATCCATGTCTATCTTTAGTTTTTGGTGTCTATGTGTCAGGGTGTCTTGAAATTTCGTTTCTATATCTGCATGGTTATATTGCAGTCAGTGTCAATGGCCATCTAACAATTGGTTCTCTTTAATGTCATTGTATTGTCCCATATACAAGTCCATACGGCCATTTCATTCTGTTTCTCCACCCCTACATCCTCCCCCACCCATCTATCTGCTGCAATGTCATTTTCTTTTGGTCTACCTCACATTAGTGAGAACCAAATCCATCATCTCCTACATCTTGGCCAATACAAGAAGGCTTGCACCAGAATGTGAAAAAATACCAGCAAGCTCCTGAGGGAAGGATCCCGGGGCATTTATTTTGCCTATTGTTGTACTCAGTACTTGCTGTGCATGTGTACAGTATGTCAGTCTCTGTATCAAGTGACAGCCCGTGGGTGTGTGACCGGATGTGTGAAAGATAAATTGTGTGTGTTGTGAGAGGCAATGTCAGAAATCACCATAGCTCACTTTTTATGATATTTTGCACAGACTTACAAAAATACTTTTTTTGTGACACATCTATCTATCTATCTATCTATCTATATATCCCAACCTCACCCTCTGCACACATATACTGCAGATTACATACACCCCTGGCTTCTCGTTCTCCCAAATTGTGAAAGAAAACAGCATTAGGAACCAGGAGAAAAGTAGCACGTGGTCTGGGTTGCAAAAAAATGAATTTATCTCTAAATATGGCACTGTCTCTTCAAAAGAGGAATAGCTGGAAAGCTGAGAGGGGTGTGGGGAATGTCACATAACGGAGAACTGTCTCTCCAAAAGCAGGACAGCTGGGATGGGTATAAGCAGTAATATTTAAAAAATATATACAGTATATATTTTTTGTGACTTTCAAAGCAATTAGAAAACAAATAATGTACTTAATTATATTATTAACATTAGCTTTAGCTTTAATGCTGATCTAGGCATATTTCTGTGAAAAATAGTATTTAAATGTTTCTATGAATGTAAATCACAATGATAAAAGTAGAGTTATGTCCCGCAAACATACAGTTTTATCCTAAAAGCCAAGATTCACCATATAATGAGTTGTTGTAGAGGCTTGGGAATTGTGGCATGAACAGCCCCATAGTTTTTACCTAAATGGTCATTTAAGTTTTCTGGATTTCACTAGGAATATACCGTAATATTCCTGTGTATCTATTTAGTTTTATGTACTTTATTTTACTAAATAGTGCTTAAATGCTCAGTTTCTTCTGCCTAAAAACACACAATTTGTGCCTGTTTGGGACTGCTTTATGTAGGTCATGCAACTCCTGAAGGGCAGTGTTTCAGAATTAGCCTGTCAGTGACATCTCTCAAGGAGCATGTTGCAGAATATTGTCACGGATTGCTTACTATGATACAAGGCAAACCATGTATTTAGAAGTATACTGTCTTCATGAGCTGCAGAGGGCAGAACAGTAATTGACTTAATTTAAGATATTAGGCAGAAAAAATAGAGTTTTAAGGACTTCTTTACAAAACAAATATACAAAAGTAAAGAGATATATAAGTATATTATATTCCTAGTGCAATCCAGAAATCCTCCATGCCCCTTTAACTAATGACCTCTCTATCTTCTCACCACCATCTTGTCTCTCTCCTATTTTCTTATGCACTGTGGGCATTTTGTATTTGTGTGAAACATTACTAGTGAGATCCCTTTGGTTTACTAAACTGGTAGTTTTTGTGTTCGTGTTTGCACCATTCAGTCATGTCCAACACTCTGTGACCTCATGGACCTTAAGACACCATGCTGGTATTCACTTGGTATTCATGGCAGAGATACTGGAGTGGGTTGCCAGTTTCTTCTCCAGTGGGCCACAGCATACAGCTCCAGGTATTCCTAGGTGGTCTCCCATCCAAGTACTGACCAGACCCAACCCTGCATGGATTCAGGTTGGTGTGATCTCTTGGTTCTCTAACTGGAATCAAAGCCCGGTCGCAGGGGTAAAAGGAACAAATCCTAACCACTGGACCACAGAGATCAAAATATAGAGACATTTATAGGGGAAGTTTCACCCTCTTATAAAAGAGTTCCCTTATAGATGTTTAATTATAGGTTACAGCACTTATCTCTTATTGCCACAAGACGTCTGCACCTTAGGTGAGCAACTGAGGAACACAGAACATGAATTTAACTATCACAGCTTAGAATTCAGCTGCATTGATTAAATATTGAGCTGGCTCTTGAACATATGACTCAATCACCTAAAAGCTTGTGTCAAAAATCATTTTAAAAATTGCAGATTTCACACTCAATAAAGATATTTTAGGCAAGTTCCATAACTTTTACATAGACCGTTAAATAGACCTTGCAAGATGCTATTTGATAAAGTGGCACAGTATGTTTTCTTTTTTTTTAAAGAAAGGTCTCAGAGAAGAAGTTTAAACATGTTTTACTGAATATTTTTTCATGCAAAAGAAAAGAGCTTTTATAATGTTTAAATTGTGTTCTTTTATACATGTATGAAAATCAGTTGTGCTCCATGTCCCTTTAATTTCTTCTAAAAGTTATCTTAATTATAAAATGCAATTAAAAGTAGACGTAGAAATAAAAACATATTTCAGTTAATAATTAATTTATTATTATGGCAGTCACCCATCATATTATTATATTATTTCACAGTCAATATATTATTTATATGTGATGGAGGTTGTCGTCGGTGGGACTGGCCTGTCAAGGTTTAATTACCACTTCCCAAGGAATGACTTTAAGACCACACTTACCCCTCCCCCATTGTTACATTCCGGTTAGTGGGGAAGAGCAGGGTAAATACCCTATAATTAGCTTAAAAAACAAGGGCTTCACAGAGCCAATTTTTATCTTTTCATCAATTTAACAAAATTAAATATGCAAAGTTGTTCTTATTAATAATAATTTATATGCACATGCAATTAAAAAAAAAAAAGTTTTAATTAAGCTGACATAATTTGAAATGTAAATATGGATAACAAGAATTGCAAGAAGCTCTATGTACCATTAAAACATTTATTACAATAAATAAAAGCATTTTCTTATATTGTAAAATATAATGCAACATGATTACACTGGCCGATATAATATTCATACACATGGCCTCTAACATCAGCCCAGCCTCATTGACCTTTAGATTGTACGTTTGCGAGTTTTCAGTCTTGCTTGGCACTTTGTGGAAAGCGCTATGGACACCGTATTTTAAGCTCAAAGACAGGGCCCTCCATTCTTTGCAACGTGTTAATATTGTTGTGTTAATAGCGCTATGGAATATGTGTGTGCGTTACAAATAAACAATAATAATAATGAACCATTCCATTTGGGAGGAAGAGCTAGGCTTCCTCATAATATTTTTGTTTGAGTTCCTCGTTCAGATATACAAAGGATAAAACTAAATTTACTGAGAGGTGTGTGGATTTGAAGCCCACAGCATGAATACCACTATGTCTTTACATTTCCACACCTTACTGACATGGCTTTGAAGGGTATTAAAAGTCGTGATCTGGTTGAGTGTTCACGATACGTTGCCACTTAGGGAGCTTGCAAGAGCGTGGAAGCTGGCGACTGTGTCAAAATATCCTAAGTCCACTTGTGTGGGGTCAGTGGATACATTGGACAATCTTTGGTTGGCTTGTCCTTTTGTGTGGCGAGTATTGGCAGATACATCCTCCATTTTTTTCCTTGTTTAGCCGATTTTGGATTGACGAAAACCCCCAAATATGGCTCAAAATCGCTTGCAACCTCACTCCCAGGCTTCCTGGCTCTCCCCCTGTGCTGTCTGTGGCTGTGTTATTATATTTGTTCTTTTTTGTTGTTTTTAGGGTTTTTAGAGTTACTCGTTTGGCTCGCAGTGGTGCCCCTCACAATGCAGCCTTCAACCTCATTGCAGCCTAAGTACTGCGTGGCTGCTTCGCCTCAATTTGTGAGGCTTGCATGTGTGATGGCGCCGCTTGCTCGGCTCGCTTCGCGAGGCTCGCAGTGGCGACTTCACTTTGCTGGATCGCAACTGCGTGACCAACATTGCAAACGTCACCAACATTGCAAGATCCACGACTATATATGTGATATTCTTTGTAATGATATTTATATTGCTGTAGACTAAAGGTATTACATTACAATTAAATATTCATATGTACCCAGATGTATCCCTGTTAGCTATCATCTTGTCTTATCATATTTCTGGCTGCTTATCCTTAGGCCAAAGGTCTCAATCAGGTCGCTGTCCTCTGAAAGTGAGGATGATTGGTCACGTTATCTTTAATACAAAACCACTATGGTTCAAGAAAAAAAGACAAGTATGCACCAAACTAACAATATTAGCAGCTGAGTAAGTCAAGGAGATAAAGCATTTTTTGGGAAATCTGAATATTTGAAGACTCTGTTTATGAGTACAGGAATCCATTTTGTGTTCGTTTTACATTACTCCTTCAGCGCTGAATTATGCGGGTGTATGCTTTGTGGAGTCAGTGTAGCGAGGGTTGGGAAAAGAAGGAACAAAGCATTTTTGTTAAGATAATGAAATAAAATTGAAATTGACACCACACTCCTTCACTGACCCTTGCTTGAGTAAATGCAGCCATAGCTATCCAGAAATATAAGCAATGTATCATGGACATAATGCATCATGGATTCCCCCAGGATCCTACAGAGGCATCAACATTTTTTTTTCTCAATTACAAACGGGCAGTATCACATTTTTCTTACTTAATCATGCTCTTAATTTATACTCAAAGATTTTTTTATTTTTTATTATAAAGTGGTCCTTTAATACAACACCATAATTCACTTTATTGTGGCATTGTTGTTATATGCTATGCATTTCTTACAGGAATCTTGAATATTTTTTTTTCTTGAAATACATTTTTCCTGAATTTTATTTTTAGAACAATATAGTCCACTGACTTTCACTAGTCGCAGATTAGCTAAGGATACACTTTTTCTTCAGGCAAATTAGCTAATCTGCCTTCCACCATCTTGCGTTCAGCTGTTTGTGTACAATTAATGCATTGTTTATTTAACCACTTATTGTCTGCCTAGCAACATGCAAGGATTGGCTGAGACCAAGTTTTCCAGTTTACTGAAGAGGAACAAATTGACTGTTGAAACTTGAGAGGGACAGAACAATATGGGGTGGGGTCTGCTGTTCGGAAATAGCATCTTATTGGCTAAGGCATTTTCCAAAAATGGCAGTAGCATTACTAAGTAACTCATATGGAAATGTATTTTCAAGTAGAAGTAGTTTAGTGAGTTTTTGCGCCATGATGAGCTTCTAGCTGGGAACTATGTTTGATAGGCAAGTGGCTGTAGGCTCCATAAGTACTTATAATAGCTGTCCATATCTATGCCCTAATTGTGCCTAAACAATGTAATTTTTTTAAATACATTTTAAAGTAATCATAAGAGCATAATATGGACACTGATAATTGGCACTTTTTTCTATAACCGTTGCCCAGCCTTCACTATTGTGGCAATTGTAATGTCCTTCTGGATCCGTTTCTGGACAGGGACCTTTTAGTAGTCGTATGGAGATTTGTTGCAGGGGTCTCCTGAGGTGAGACTTAGAAAAAGGAAGACAGTCCCTCTCTGTTCTGGCTTCTGGACTCTCTAACTGGAAGATATTGGACAAAGGACAGTCCTTCAGACCTTTTCATCTCTTCCTTGACATTTTGGCTGGAGCCCCAAAACGGAAACATGGACCCTTATCTGATTCTACACAGAGTCAGATTTGGATAACAGAGCAGAGCACCTTTACAATTACACAACACCTAAAAAAAAGAAAAATAAGTACCAATTTAGTGGCCAAAGAGAGACAACCATACTATTGAAAAAAATATGAATTATTGTGTAGTGTTAATGCAAAAATTAGCAAAGTCTCCACATTGTGTAGATACATGCAATTAAAGGATCGCTGAACAATGAAAATATATATGTTTAAAAATTAAAAAGTCATAACCGCTAGTTTTAATAAAAAAAAAAAAAAATGGTGACATCCTGGGTGAGTCCATGATACATTGGTGAAAGTTTTTATGAGAGGGGTAGTTACATTTCTGGAGAGATATGGATGTATAATGACTGTGCTTGGGGGAAGGAGTCTGGTGTCAATTTAGATTGTATAAATTATCTTAACAAAGACTTTTTGTTACATTTTAATCAACATTTTAATCAGCTGACATAATTTTTTAACATAATTAATATAACAACATGTAATATTGGCAAGTTTCGGTTCCATAAATCTTACTCTTTTTACTTGTTTTGTGAACCTGCTTTACAAAACCTATTTGACCAAGCATGTATATATATATAGCACAGTTGTGGCGCCAAATCGTGTTTACATTTTTTTAAATCCCTGCTTAGCGCTAATTTCCCAAAGGGCTCTATTTAAGCACACAGCATATTTTTTTACAGAAGTTTTTAGTTAGTGAAGACCTTGCTTTTGGATAAAAGTTCACTAACTAAAAACATCTGTAAAAAAATATGCTTCACAGAGAGTCAGATTAGGAGAAGTTACTAACAAGTACAGTATGTATACAAAATGGAAACTGTATTGGATCAAAATGATTATTTTATCAGAACAACAGGATCTTGTAATCTTATATTTTGAGTAAAAACTAAAGGGACACTTGAATGATGGCTTAAAATGAATGTATTAAAAACAATAAACTGTCACATTTTTTTTAAGGAAGTCCTTAAACGAACACCAAACCCCATCATTTACAGTTTGCTTTTAAAGTTGATAATGGACACCATTTTTGAAAAAGATCATCCATGTCTAAAAGTCTTTATAAAAGTGAACACAAGGTCCAGAATACATATTTTTAAGGTTATGTATGCAAATATTTTAATATAATGGTGTTCAGAAGGGCACAGGAAGGGACATAGCAAAGGGGATTTGGGATGAGTAAGTGAGTTTATTTAAACATTACAAATCTTCAGTTAAATAATGCTATGGCGGTTCAGAGGAAAGGGCACAGAGGTCTTACGTCTTACTAACCTAACCTTGCAGTAGATCTTTAGTTCTACTGCACATGAAAGCTGGAGACTCTATTTTGAGAGAAATTCAAGTGTTAGTGCTTTTCTTATATATTCACTGTAATCCCTATACTCAGCTCTGCTCAATATGTTGGAACTTTAACAATAAATCCTAATAAAGTGGCTGGCTAATAACAATGGCACACAAACAATGGCCGGGCAGATGGGGTGGAGGGAGTAACAGGAAATAAAAGAAAGGGAAATTTAGAGTATTCATGATACATCTCGCCATCTTCTGGTAGGGGGACTACAGAGCAGTGATGAATCTTGATCAATGACACATTTTTGGAAACAATGATCCAATAAATTAGTCTTTTTGCAGCATTAAAGGAATGCCTGTGTATATAAAACTAGCACATAGCATATATTTTTTAAAGAAGTTTTTAGTTAGTGAAAACCTTGCTTTTGGATAGATGCTTACTAACTAAAAACTTCTTTAAAAAATATCTGTTATGTGCTTATTTAGTGCCCTATTCAATTGGCCAAATTGCAATTGAATGAGGGCCCAAGTATATACATAAATTGTTGATAAAGGGATGTTTTTTTTGATAATGTATCATAGAGTGCTTTCTATTTTCATTCTTGGAGCACAAAATCTTATTTAGATGCCTAACTGCTCTTGGGGGCTTGCCCTCTGTCAGACAATGAGATCTACAGACTAAAGTATGCTGTCCGCATTTCTTGTTAATCTCAATTAAGTTTAAACAGGTTTTACTTAATATTTTTTCATGCAAACATCTTTGCATTTTTTTTTGCTCTTTAAAATGCATGTGTCTATAAAATAAAATAAATAAAAATAAATATATATATATATATATATATATATATATATATGTATATATATATATTTATATATATTTATATTTAGAAAGAGAGATATAGGATGCTTGAGTTGGAGCGATAATTAAATGGAACGTCAGTAGTATCCAGCCATAATCTAAAGAGTTTTACTACTCCATACTTGAATTAGTGGCCTTATCATCAGGAGCACTTACAAGCAAGTGCAGATGGGATTTCTTGTTATCTGGCGCCCTCTGCTCTTAGGAGGACCATAAAGCAGTAATAAATCTTGATAAAGGACACACTCTTGGAGTAAACACAATGATCATGTAAATTATATCACCCTTTGAAGCAACAGTAAAGGAGTGCCGGTGTATAAATAATTAGACATATAAAAATGAAGTAAATTAATGAGCTAGCTTGGACATTTGCAAGTCTAATACAGGACAGAAAAAGTTTTATGTCCATTGCTTATACAGCTGCTAATATTGTTAGCTTGGTCCGTACTTGACAAACAAGTGTCCTTTTTACTTGACCACTGCTGTGGTCCTCTAATCCGAAAACATTTTAACATGGGGCCTTTGTAGCATCTGTCTGAAAAGCACCTTACAAGATTGAAAACTTGCAAACTTACAATTTAAAGGGTTTGTGTCTGATATAAGAGGATGATAGATGCGTTGTGACTATTAAGGATGAAGGCGATGAGCTTCTTTAAACACATGTGTTTTTAGTGATTTTTGAACAATTTGAGGGAGGAGGCTAGTCTAGTGCAGGTTCTGAAGGGCCACACACAAGCCTGGATTTGAAGATATCCTTTGTGTGCACAGCTGAGTCATGACTGAAGAAGTGACTCACCTGTGCCCAGCAGGGATATCATCAAATCCAGGCATGTGTGTGGCCATCCATTACCGAACGTGAGTACCCCTGGTCTAGTGGAGTTCCAAAAGAGGTAAGGGATCTAGTTTGGATCTAGTTTGGGCTGTGCATGCCGTGTGCGCGCACAGCGATCACGTGCCTGAGCGTGTTATGGACGCGCGTCACAGCAGCACCTAGTGGCCAGAGTATGGATTGCAATGTTCTGTACAATGTATATCATGCAGACAGCCTCCATCTCTCTGGGTGAGCCAGGGACAGTATAGAATAGAGCGGGACAGTATGACAGGTGGGATTGGGGGGTCTGTATGACATGGACAATGTGACAGGAGGACAGTGTGACAGCAGGGTTGGGGTTGTAGGAGATCATAATGGGGGAGCTGGGGGTGAGGCGGGGCTTGGGTGGCCTTGGGGGGTGGGGTTGTAGGAGATCATAATGAAGGAGATAAGGGGGGTGAGGGGGGGCTTGTGTGGCACTGGGGGGGGGGGGGGGGGTTGTAGGAGATCATAATGGAGGAGCTGGGGGGGAGAGGGGGGGCTTGGGTGGCCCTGGCGGGTGGGGGTGTAGGCGATCCGAGGTAAGGAGTTCCAAAGAATACAGGCAGCATGGGAAAAGAGGTGCTGTAAACACTGAGCGTCGAGTAAGGTACATGAGTCTAGCGGAGGTGTTCACTATGGATTGGAGTGGAAACAGATGGGGAGGCCAGCAAGGAACGAGTTGCTGTAGTCAAGGCGAGATATTTAGAGATAATGGATTAGAATTTTAGCTGTGCCTTGTATAAGATAGTGACATATTTTAAAGATGTTTTTTAGGTGAAAATGACAAGATTTTGTGATTGATTTTAACTGAGGAATGAAAGAAAGGGCAGGGTCCAGTAGAACCCCAATGTTTTATTATTTTGTTATTAAAGGACTACTGTAATGGCATAAGAAGAGTAGATAGTTGTTTCGATTATGCATTGATCATTTATTTATAATTACTAAATAGAGATTCATAATAGCAATATTCCATATCAAATTCCCTTTCAAATATTATATCAGCCTCCAGTTGGACTGATTGTCTCCACCCTGAGGAGGTAATGAAAAAAGAATGTGGGTTTGGGCAATGGATAGGTCTCCAGCCAATGAAGAACATTCCGCTGATATAAATTTCTGTCTGAAAATGTAGCTTTGCTAGACAAAGTCCCTTCCCCATTGGCCTTAAAGTAGGACAGATACCAGAAGCCAACAAGTTTGATCTTTGGAGTAAATATGCTTTTTAAAATAATTTCATAATAATAATAAAAAATTTTTTTATTAATTACCTATGACTGATTAAACACTTTGTTCCTGTTGTTGGAGCATTACAGTAATCATTTAAAGAATACATTTCAAAATATTCAAGTGAAAATATGGTGCTTAACACCCAATTGGTATTCAACACAATCTATAGTTTTTGAGCCAATAAAGTTTATATGTCCTATAGTTTGTGTTGAAAAAGAATATGTTTCAGGAAATATATAATAAATTATGGAAGTTTTCCATGTGTTATTACCAATTTAGAGCATTGTGATATAGATACCGGATTTTATTAAGGTTATCAGTAACAAATGACTGTGTTTATGATGATCTCAGCAAGAGAAACAAGATGGTAGGACATTTAAGAAAAAAATTATCACTTTCAATTTAGCAACAAGCTGTCTTTTGCCTTATAATGTAATCTGGTGTGACAAGACATGATTGAACAATTGCTTGATACAAAGGAGACAGCGCCAAATTATAATTTGTGGGATTTGGGTGCGCCAAGCCAAGAAACATTTTAATAAGTAGCACTGAATGTCTCAATTAAGACTTCATTAAAACAAGACATCTGGAATTATCACGGGGATTGATTACATTCTGATGCATGTAATCATACAGAAATCACTTTGTTAATTACGATTGACTTGAATGGAGAATTATATGGAATTTACCATGAGATAATCCGTATGATCGTTTAATGTATCTCTCTATGAATGAGTGAGGCTCATTAAGAGTTGACAGGTCCGCTGCTGTTGTCTCTGTAATCCAAAGAGGATAAGAAGTGAGCAAAATATAATTATAAATCACAAGAGTATGGGAAGACACCGATCACGTTCTGTTATTTCCAGCTGAGAGATCTCAATCCAGATAGCTTTTTTCAGGTATATTCCCTAATAAAAATATGAATAATTTCTAACCCTGTATAGCACTACAGAATATGTTGGTGTGTTACAAATAAACAATAATCATAATAATAATAATAATTTCTAATAATGCACAATATGTTTTTTCTTCTAAGGGGATACTAATAAAAAGGCTAAGTACAGAATACAGGGATTAATTAGCCCATTTTCTCCCTAGAGTCCAAGCACACTCCAGATGGCAGCAGTTATTGGCATTAGTCACCCAATACTTAAGATATCAGACAAGTTTAAAAGGCAAACTTCAATTTAAGCTTACTTAAGAAAATGCATTTTACAAATAGCATCCAAATGATAAAATACTTGTTATTACTTAAAACATTCAATTATACAATATTTTGGCCCCCTCTTTATCCCATTAAAAGGTAGGAGATATACGTGTAAGACTCAGTGTGGACATTATTCAACCCTTATACAAATGTAGACATGCCTAGTACCACATTTATCTTCAGACAATGAGCACCCTGGTGTGCTGTTCAGGCTGTTTCTAACCTTTGACCAAGCTTAATGCCCCCCACTAACTTACTCATGTCAAGTCTTATCACTCAAGATAAAGTAACCATCTAGTATTCAACAGACATTTTTGTGTGGGCTGATAAAGAGATATAACCCAGATGGACAATACATTCAATAATGGAAAGGTATGGTTGTTTTCACATTTGAAGTGGTTTCACAATATGATGTGACACATCATTATACCCCCAACTGTCCATATTTTGGTGGGACAGTACCTATTTAACCAACCACTAAAGATTAGAAAAAAACTTCACCTTTGTGGAGTATGCAACAAACTAACAACTTTGGCAGCTATTTAAGCCATGGGTATAAAAGCATTTTCAGAGCAAATGCTCTGGGGCGAGGGGGGTGTAGGAGATCAGAATGGAAGACCTGGGTCCCACATTCTGATCTCCTATACTCCAAGGTCCCCCATTCTGATCTCCTACCCCCCCCCCAGGTCCCCCATTCTGACCTCCTACCCCCCAGGTCCCCCATTCTGATCTCCTACCCTATAACATTCTTGATATATATGGTGGTATCTGTACTAATCCACATTAAGAGGACAGAGCCCATGACAGACCACTCAGAGGGGTGTAGAGTGGCGCTCAGAATGGGAGACCTGGGTCCCCCATTCTGATCTCCTACCCCCCCAGGTCTCCCATTCTAATATCCTACCCTATAACATTCTTGATATATATGGTGGTATCTGTACTAATCCACCTTAAGAGGACTTCACTTCTGCCTCCATCCCCCTTCCATTTTTTAAATATTTTTTTATTGATGGGAAAGGGGCTTACAACACACTCAGGGATACATTGCATAAATGGTACAATCGAGGCTCAACATAACATACAAGAAAACCTGCAATGTAACTATTTCTCAGTTTTTCCTTCCTTTTTACATGTTTTTTTATTTTCTTTCTCTTTATAATCTTCATTTAAACATGTTTTATTTAAACAAATAAACAAAAACAAACAAAAAAGAAAAAAATGGGGGGTTTGGAGGTAGGGGGAACCACTGTTCCTCCTTTCATTTTTTTATAGCTAATACAAATTAGCAGGGCATACCCACACTATCATGGCATCTTTCAGGCACAATCAGAGTCTATTATTATAGACATACTAAACAATCTTACCTAAAAAATGAACTTAAGCCCACAATTTTTATAAATGCTAATGTTAATTTGTTAAACAAATAACAAAATATAGTGTTTTGCCATCTACAGTGGTACTTTAATGGAAAATTCTCCTGTCCCTCTTACCCTCCCAAATATTCCTCTTATGGTGGATGGTTCAACATTTAGAGGGCCAGTGTAATTGCCTTTCACAAATGTTTTATTTTCAGTAGTGCTTAAGACAATGAGAGAGGAGGGAGGGATACAGACAGCAATTTGGGGTGTATCTGTTCTGAAATATATAAATTTTTACAGAGCAGTATGTACACATTAAAGGACCACTGCAGTTCACAAAAATTGACATGTGCTTGTCAAGTATGTACCAAACTAACAATATTTACCTTGTGTCTGTAGCATCTGTTATCTCTTAGATTGTAAGCTCTACTGAGAACAGGCCACCATCTTCTCACGTAACACTATTTATGTACAAATGTGCTGTCTTGTCTTATCCATTATTTATTGTATGGATCTGCTGGAGCTCTAAAAATAATAATAATAATTACAGTGTCCCTTTAAGCTCTATGCAGAGAACATTTACCGTATATACTCGAGTATAAGCCGACCCGAGGATAAGCCGAAGCACCTATTTTACCACAAAATACTGGGAAAAATTAGTGACTCGAGTATAAGCCAAGGGTGGGAAATGTGCTGCCCCCTGTGTCCCTCTTGTGCCCCCCTCTTGTGTGCCATTTTCTTGTGTCCCCCTCTCTCTCCCCTGTGTCTCTTTTCCCCTCTCCCTCCCCTGTGTCTCTTCCCCCTCTCCCTTCCCTGCGTCTCTTCCCCCTCTCTCTTCCCTGTGCCTCTTCCCCCTCCCTTATCACCCTCCTCAACCCCCTCCTCATCCTCCCTCCTAATTCTTAACCCCCCTCCTCATCCTCAACCCCCTCATCTTCAACCCCACATCCCCATTCTCAACCCACCCTCCTCATCCTAAACCACCCTCCTCAGCCCCCCTCCTCAACCCCCTCCTCATCCTCAACCTCCCTCCTCATCCTCCCTCCTCATCCTCAAACTCCCTCCTCAACCTCCCTCCTCATCCTCAACCTCCCTCCTCATCCTCAACCCCCTCCTCAACCCCCCTCCTCAACCTCAACCCCCCTTCTCAACCTCAACCCCCCCATCCTCATCCTCAACCCCCATCTTCAACCCCCTCCTCATTCTAAACCCCCTCCTCAACCTCCCTCCTCAACCCCCTTCCTCAACCTCAACCCCCCTCCTCAACCCCCTCTCCTCAACCCCCCTCCTCAACCTCAACCCCCCTCCTCAATCCCCCCTCCTCAACCCCCCATCCTCAACCCCTCCTCCTCCTAAACCCCCCTCTTCAACCTCCCTCCTCAACCTCTCTCCTCAGCCCCCCTCCAAAACCTCTCTCCTCAGCCCCCCTTCTCAACCTCAACCCCCTCCTCAACCTCAACCCCCTCCTCAACCTCAACCCCCCATCCTCATCCTCAACCCCCCATCCCCGATCCCCCCATCCTCATCCTAAACCCTCCCCATCCTCATCCTAACCCCCCTCATCCTCATCCTAAACCCCCCATCCTCATCCTAAACCCTCCCCATCCTCATCCTAAACCCTCCATCCTCATCCTAAACCCCCCCATCCTCATCCTTAACCCTTTTCATCCTCATCCTAAACCTCCCCATCCTCATCCTAAAACCCCCTCCTCACTTTACCCCTCCTCATCCTAAACCCACCTCCTCAATTTACCCCTTTAAATACCTCCCCCGCTCCCTTTGCCCTAACTTACCTCAATTTGCAGCTTCTCCTCCATGCACCTTCCTGCGTCTTGACTCGGCCAATGCGCATGTGACGTCACGTCATTAGCATATGCCGGGTCCCGACGCAGGAAGGAGCTTGGAGAGCGGAGGAGCAGATGGAGGTAAGTGAGGAGAAAGGGGGAGGTATTTAGAGGGGTAAAGTGAGGAGGGGGTTTAGAATGAGGAGGGGGGAGGGAAAGAGACACGGAGAGGGTTAGAGAGACACGGGGGGAGGGTTAGAGAGACACGGGGGGAGGATTAGAGAGACACGGGGTGGTTAGAGAGACACGGGGGGGGGGTTAGAGAGACAGGGAGTGACTCGAGTATAAGCCGAGGGGGCCCTTTTCAGCCTTAAAAAAAGGGCTGAAAAACTCGGCTTATACTTGAGTATATACGGTATATACAAGGTGACCTTGGTAACAGCATCATGTTGATTGAAAAGAAGAAATTTGAATTACCAGGTTGTGCTTGGTTCCCCTCTGTCTCATTAGAGCGCTTAAAACATTGGCAGCATATGGAAGATGGAAGTAACTGAAATGAACTATGTCCCAGACATATACTGACAATGTCACGGTGATCTAAACATTATGTGGTATGTTTTTAGACCAACACTAGTTGTTATCTCCAGAATCCTTTTGCAGGACAGTGAAGATGCGCCAGTCAACCTTACACAGTTACACTCTCTGAGGGATGGGAGCATTGGGAGAGGCCAATATGGGAGCCTCCTAAAGGGAAGCAAGGGGAACGAAAAAATAATACATTTTACATAATCTAATAGAACTTACGCTACAACATTTGCACCTGATACTTTTAAAGGGCTATGCTTTGTTATAGCCTCGCTCTAAAATATATCTGTTTGTGATATAGATAGAAACATTATTTAACAGCATAGCCAAGTTTCCTTGGTTATTACATATTTGCATTTTATTTTTATTAATATCTAAAAATCCCTATAATGATTATGTTGACACCCCCGGGGTGTATACACAGGCCCTTGATCTCCACCCAATCAGCATGCAGCATTAGAGGACCAATTTTAACACATTATTCACCTACTGTGTCTTCTACAGCCAGTAGGAGAGCACTAATCCCCCCCCAAGTCACTGCTGGGATATGACCCTCCCTACTGCTTCCTGTCTGTGTTGTGTGCTGTGCTGCTGCCATAGCACCTACTAACATGTACCACACTACATATCCCAGGCTACTTTGCAGCACAAACAGGAACCCCAGAGTTGTATTAAAATGTTTCATCTAACCTCTGCCTTCTCCTTATTGTCCAACAGAAATTATTAATTTTGAGCAAATTTAGCCTGGGTTTGGAGGGGGTGTTAACCCTGATTTTCAATTGACAGAAGTTACAATACATCTTGCTATCTTCAAGGTAAGTGTTTAAATGTTCATTTTGGTATTTTTACATGCAAATACATGTTTTCATACACTATTAATTTTCTTCTATCAGATGCACTCATAATCCAGGAAACTTAGATATGCCTTTAAAATGCTTCTTTGAAGAGGACTTTTTTATGTTTTCAGAAGTACAGCAATTATATGAAATTGTCAGAAACCATAATTACTTAAATCGCATGTAGAAATATCACTGCTGTCAGCACAGACGTTGTTACAGTCATTAGCGAAGATATAGAAGTAAAAAAGAGCAATTCTGAGCAGCACGTCTAGTGCTGTCACCCGCTGCTTAGACCACCTGCAGGAACATAATGGAAAACCACCAGAAGCCGGGAGAAATGTATTGTCCTTTTGAGAAATTAGAACTCAGTTCAGAACAGACTGTAGCAGATTGTATGCAGATGGACGTTGGAAAGAATATTAGTTACAGAGCAGTGAAGCTCATTTCTACCACACCACAAGCACCAGGTTACTTTATGGATGAATGGCTCACATTTAACTCCAAATGCATTTTTTATGTTTCTGCCAACCTGCTTAAGCAATGCAGTTACTCTTTTAGCTTTCAGTTGCCTGCAGCACTATGTCACAAAACCAATACCACCCCCTCACATGTCCAGAAGGCTCAGCTTGGAACATACCTGTAAAATCCAGTGTACCTACCCATGTCATCCTTGGGAGCCTTGCTGTGTGTTCTCATGTATGCCGAATCATTCTTGGTTGTCTCTGACTGGGTTTTAGACACACAGTACATCATTCCAGGGTGTCAGAGAAAATAATAACTCAATTGTAGAGCGGATCCAGACTGCTACACTGGGTGCCAGTCTTATCCCATGTTGCCAGTACAAGGACTTGTATTCTGTGGGTGTGATATTTGTTTTCTTATTGGCGTTGTGGAACTAACCTTGGCTTGTGATCCAGATTATCCATTTGAAACCAGCATGCCCAAACATTTTGCTTGCCTCCTAATTCATTTGTCTGCTAACTGCCTCCCACTTTTACCTCTGACCTTGAGTCTGATACCTGCTGTCTGTCCCTGATCTCAGAAATTAGAAAAGTTTACAGCTAATTGGACCTGGAGCCACCTCCTCTCTGGCAACCAAAAGAGTTATAATATCTACGGTGTGCATTGCAAATGCTAATCCCTTTACACAACACATGATTAAATTATTTAGCACATTCTGGATGCCAGTGCATCCTCATTAGAACATGTTCAGTGGTCCTTAAAGTATAATTGTGCTGATTCAGTAGAAGCACCAATCAGTAAAGAATGTGTCATAAAGTCAATAGTAACTGGATACTAGTGGCTAAGATTTTCATATAACAGGACATTTCTGCATACATTGGGTGAAATACAAGATTTCCACATTCACAATTTCAAACACAGGCACAGACAACAGAAAACATTAGTATTGTGTACAGAGGTCCTAATCCATTTTACCACTTAAACCGGATTAGATCACCCGAATGTTATTGATAAATTTTGAGGTAGCAGCATTGTATACATCATTATATTGTAGATCACCCATAAATTTTTCGCGTAAAGAAGGTTAAAAAACAAAAGACAGTGCACAGCATCAACAACTACAAGTTGGTATGTAATCTTTTGGCCCCACAATTCCAACCCCCGGTTTACCTTGATAGTTGTAACTGTTACACCTTCTTGCATATATGTAACTTCAAACTGGATCTTTTGATTTCTCATGTGACAAGGACACCCTAAATTAATCTGTAATCCCGTGAAAAGGCTAAAAGGCAGACCTCTGAATATGGGAAAACAATGAATAAATAATCATCAACATTACGAGCTGCGGATGAAGACCTGGAGCGTCATTCAATTGAGCTTTAGGGAGATACGGTATTCGTAAATGTAGCCCACATGTTATTTTGCTATTCAATTGGCGTCTTTTCGTGGGATCCGATCCGGTTATGGGTTTCAGCCTCCGGTTCCCTGCGATGGTTCACATCGCAAGTTAATGCCGCTCCATGCCTTTGATCTCTCACAGCCGCAAGAGTTGCAAACGCTAAAATCGCAAATTGCTATTCAAT
>CM050167.1:33232876-33370376 GCA_027410445.1 Discoglossus pictus
TAAGAATTGAGTTGGAGGGAAGGAATTAGGTTAAGCTGTTGTAGATAATACACTCAAGTAGTTTTGAAACCAAAGGAAGCTGAGAGATTGGTGATAGTTAGATGCAGAAGCTGAGAGGAGGTGCAATTAGGGCATGTTATAAGCCTGGTGTGAACTTGCTGGTTTTCATGGAATATGGAGACATTAAACTGGGTATTCTCCTTTCAAATATCTCCTGAGCTCGTTTCCTCTTTGTAGGTCTTGATGCTGTGGCTGAACACGAAGATTTGAACTGTCATCCAGGTGGATGAGAAGGAAGATATATTATCGCAAACCTCCCCACCAGTCACTGTGTACCACTTTTGAGATCTTTGTGTCTTTTTTGCACAAGCAGCTTATTGCTACAGAGCATTGTTAAACAAACTTGAGCATTGTTTACTAAAAAGGGAATGACAGTAAAGAGCAAGACGGAAAAAGAGGGCAAATGTGAACGGAAGCAAGACCCAAGAAGAAGACAGGACAAGCACTGTGCCATATTCAAAGCAAATAACACGTAAAGGGACATGGAAGGTTTCTGGATTTCCGTAGGAAAATAATATACCCATTTATCTTTTTACTTCTCATAGTGGCAACATACTGCAACATGCTTCTTGAGAGAGGTCACTGACAGGCTAATTTGAAACACTGAACTTCACAGTATCCATGAGGTGTGTGAGCTACAGACAAACAAATTCTATGTTTTTAAGCAGAAAAAACAACTTTTAAGCATGTCTTTATAAATTAAGGAACACAAAAGTAAATAGATACATTGGTATATTATATTCTTTTTGAAATACAGGAACCCTCCATGCCCCTTTAAGTTTATCAGGATCACACCCCTTTCATCAGCTTGTTCTTAAAAAAATAATGTTGTGAAATACACTAAAATTACACTGGAGTCCCAAAATTGCACTTTTCAAGAATATTGTATGCAATTATATTGAAGAGAAATCTACTATTGCTGGTTCTGTTATCTGCTTCTACGAGTGGGGAGAGAATTTCAGCGCAGCACGGGCTGAGCTATCACTGGTGCAAACAGTGTAATACACTGGGGCCCTTCTCTGGAAAGGCACCAATGCTATCAAACAAGTCCTTTTTAATACCCCCACCCCTGCTTGCTCCCACCGGACAAGAACCCCCCCCCACATGCCCTTTTACTCCCAGCCCCCACTACCCTGGCAGCCTTGGACGCTTCCGTGATCTCTTCCTCCCCTGCCGGTGAATCCTATGGCGTGAGCAGGGAATCCTGAATGACGTTGCGCTGTTGGCGGAAGAGGAAGCTGACGAGGGTGCCAGGGTGATTAGGGCTGGCAGGGATAGGGGTCGGGCCCCCAAGAGCCATTTCAAAACACATAATTAAATAGTAAAAACAAATATTTTATATATATATATATATATATATATGTATATATATATATATATATATATATATATATATATATATATATGTGTGCGTGTGTGTGCTTTTGCTCAGTCATTCGTGTCCGACTGTCCGTGACCATTCCTTCTCCAGTGTACCGTGATTTGTCTGACCTGGCTGCAGGTCACCTTGGGTGACCCTACATGGTATAGCTCACAGCTTCATTGAAGTTCACAAGCCCCTTCACCACGACAAGGTAGTGATCCAGAAGGGGATATATATATTTATATAATTACATATAATACATATAATATATAATGAGTTGGTATCAGAAGGGGGTCTAGGGGTAGGGGTAGCCCAACATAAAAAAATTGTGCGACGGGCCCCCAGATTTTTTTGCACCGGGGCCCTCAATTCATTAATTCAGCCACTGCAGTGCAGGTAAAGATATGGCTTCTACTTTTAAAATGTGGCGTTCGTTAGTACTAGTGCTATTAACTAATATAAAGTTGATAAGTAGACAAGCAGCTAAAAACAATATAACCCCCCCGAGTGCAAACACATAGCTTCATTATCTGTATGTAAGCTCTGATCTGCATAATTGTTTGATAAGACAAATAAATAAAAGACTTGTGTTTACAAAAGGAGAAGCAACTAGTTTTTCCAGTTAGGATGTTTTAATGTCGGAGTGATTAGTACTTTTGCACTGAGGTAAAATTTGGCCTCCTAAATATTGAACCTATTTATTTGCCCTGTACTGAGCATGCGTCCCTTCCCCTCCATGCCCACTAATGCTCAGGTTCCTGCAGTGTGGAGAAAGTCTCATACACATGACCCAAGCACGTCCCAAGTGATATATTAACCCCAATAATTGACACTGACAACTTATATTGTAATAAACACAGGCCACAGCGTTCAATATCAAGAATCACATATAATAGTTGTCAAACTGTGATTCGTCGTCACGCTTGCGACAAATCGAAGTTTGACAACTACGATTCGTGCAACTCCTGCGCATGTGCATTGCGCAGCATCAGCCGCGCATGCGCATTGTGCGCCGGGGTGCACGCGTGCGCATTGAGAGGCGGGGGAGCACATGCGCATTGCGTGGCGGGGGCGCACATGAGCCGGGTAATAGAAGGGAGGAAGACACAGATGAGGGGAGGGGGGAGACACAGAGGAGTAAGAGACACATGGGGGGAGACACAAGGGAGGAGGGGGAGGCAAACAGGGGAGGGAGAGGAGGGGGGGAGAGTCAGAAGAGATGGGGGAGAGACACAGGGGAGTAAGAGGAGAGGGGAAGAGACACAGGAGTGAGAGGAGGGGGGAAGAGACACAGAGGAGGGGGGGAGAGACACAGGGGAGGGGGGGACACACAGGGGTGGGAGAGGAGGGGGAGACACAGAGGAGGGGGGAAACACAGAGGAGGGAGAGGAGGGAGAGAGACACAGGGGTGGGAGAGGAGGGGAGAGAAACAGAGGAGGGGGGAGACACAGGGGAGTCAGAGGAGGGGGTAGAGACACAGGGGAGTGAGAGGAGGGGGAAGAGACACAGGGGAGGGAATGGCAGGCCTGCGACTCGGGTTGTGTGAGAGGCAGACAGCGTTCAAGGGCCTATCGGGACACGGCAACTAGCCAGGGCTGAAGAGGAGACACTCAGAGAGGTCGGCGGAGCAGGGGCCTGGCCGTCTGGATCCAGTAGGACGTGAGGAGCGGCATGGAAGAGCGCGGTGGTGCGGTTGGCACCCAGGGATACCAGGAGGAGTACCCGTCCGGCCAAGGAAGGCCCAACGCCATCATGTGACGCTGGTCTTACTGCCAGACAACAGGTATCGTCAAAACATCAGGACAATCGGGAAGAAGGAAGAAGTGAGCGACCTAGCAGAGTTCAGGAGGTACTGTCCTCTCCTCGTGGAGTTGGACGAGAATACACAGCAAGGGGGCGAATGAGCCCACAGCAACCTAACATGAGAGGGCGACATGCAGACAGGACATGGGTGGACCGGTCTTCTCCAAGCAGAAGGTATAGTCCTATGCATCATGATGGGTGCGAGAGCCATGCACTGTCCAGACACAGACGGGAAGGGGGCACACGTGGCAGGATGAGCCTGCTGCCTATCCACATTAGTGGTGGGAACCTCAGGCCAGGGACCCCACATGGGCCCATGTGGGGGAGATGCACACTGCCCCTATGCGGCAACTCTCATGACGCTAGTGGAGGGGTTAAAAGGGGTTATGGCTAGTTTGAGTGGACAGGATAGAGACAATAGCATAGGTAAGGCATGGGTGGGACCATCGCCAGTCCTCAAAAGTTCTATGGCAGCTGGCCAGACCACGTCTACAGGGGAGGGAGGGGTCAGCACCACAGTTGACTCAGAGGTTACCCCAACTGCTGTACAACCGGCGGGTAATACATCAGGGAGTTTTAAGGTAGCAGATACAGCCGACAAAAAGACTTCTCTCTGTTCTATATGTTCGATTGGGGACCAAGTAGCGAAGGATATTAAAGAAGCATTCCCTGCTCCCTTTAGATAGTTTTATTGAATTTAAGGTTGACAAGAATAAAGAAGGCGTCAAAGAAAGAGGAGGATGAAACAAATAAGTGGTATAGGAAAACTCCAAAGTCTTTGCCAGTATTATAGGCGAGAAGTTCCCAGAGTATGGCTCATCGCTTTTTTGTTACTTAGATGAGATTGATGGGATACATAGAACGTGTGGTGGACTGGCATGGTGGGATTATGATGTTATGTTTCGTCAGAAGTACTCAGTTATGTCAGCTATGCAATGGGATGATAGGGATATGGGAAGTTGGCTAAAAATTGTCACCCCATTACGGTATTGTTGTCGGATTTTTCGGAGGGTTTTGTGATTTTGTCAAGGGCTGGCAACTATTTGCATTGCCCCCCTAACCTGAAGTCTGTGAGAGAAAATCCTGGGTTGGTGTTGGCGAAGCTACAAGGGGAAGTTGAGAAGGGACGAATAGTGGGACCTTTCAAGGAGGCACCAATGGAAAATGTAAGGGTTTCCCCATTAAGTTTGGTACCGAAGAAAGACACAGGGCGTTTTCGCCTGATACATCACTTGTCATATCCAAAAGGGTCGTCGATCAATGACGGAATCAACGGTGATTTGGCAGCAGTGTCATATACTCCGTTTTCGCGGGCGGTGCAGCTGGTACAAAAAGCTGGTAAGGGAGCATTGTTGGCAAAAGTCTACATTAAATCAGCTTTCCGTTTGCTGCCAGTGCACCCGTCCTCGCAGTTTTTAATTGGTCGTCATGTTGACGGCCAATATTTTGTTGATCAGTGTTTGCCAATGGGTTGTTCGATCTCGTGTTCGTATTTCGAACAGTTTAGGTCATTCATACATTGGGTGGCTGTAAGGCGTACTTGGCTCACGTCGCTGGTTCATTATCTCGACGATTTTTTATTCATCGGTCCTCCCGGGTCAAATGATTGCCCTCTTTTACTGGAATAATTCTTGTCAATTGCGGCAGAGTTTGGAATCCCGCTTGCGGTGGAGAAAACGGTGGGTCCTACGAAAACCTTGAGTTTTTGGGGTATTCAGATCGATACATCAACCATGATATGCAGCCTTCCATTGGATAAAGTGACTGATTTGATCTGGAAGAAGGTGACGCATTGCTTGTCGGATTATGCCAATGGGGAGGATATTCTCAAGACGTCTGTCGCTGGACACAGCAGTTTTTTTTTATCACCATCATATCAGATTGGCAATGGAACATAAGGAAGACCTCAGAGTTTGGCTGATGTTCCTTTCTCATTTTAATAGGCAGTTGGTTATAAGTGTGTCACTTATGCTTAGGTGAAGAGACCTACAGCACCTTACCATGATTTGATAAAACAGCTTGCAGTCTGATTTTATTTAAATGGACTGAAGTATTGCAACTACATTTGGAACAAAGCCATGCCCTCTCTAATTAGAGAGTGTGATGGATACTCCCTCAACTGGAATTGTGTTTGTGTCGCTCAGTCATGTTTGAATGTCCGTGATCTCATTGAACTCAACACACCATGCTGATCAAGCTGGCATTCATGCCAGAGATACTGTACTGGGTTGCTAGTTCCTTCTCTAGTGGGCCACAGCATAAACCTCCTAGTATTCCTAGGTGGTCTCCTATCCAAGTACTAACCAAGCCCAACCCTTTATGGCTTCTGGGTGGTGTGACCTCTTGGTTCACTGACTGGAATCAAACCCAGGTTGCAGCAGTGAAAGCACTGAATTCTAACCACCGGATCTCCAGGGAACCCCAACTGTATTTACTTGATACTAAATAAATTAAATCAGAAGGAGAATCTGATATTTCATCTTATATGCAAAAACATGTATATCTAATGCAGACTGCACTATGAGTTACTTCAATAGCTTTTATTTCTTTAAATATACATATAGTAACCGTTAACTGATTTGTCTTAAGATGATACAAAGCTGGAGGAAGTCCTGACATGTTATTGTCAATCCACTTTATTCTCAATGAGTACAACTGACTAAGAAAATACGGTACATCAAACTGATTTACTATTACTCAACAAAGTTTCTCTTCATCGTATTAACAGGTATAAATAGAGAATGAACAAATGCCATATTCCTTTTTGTGTTTTCTTAGTTTCAAACTGTTTAACTTTTCAGATAAAAAAAAACAAAAAACTATTTTTCTTATATCATTAGCTTACCACAATGGGAGTATTCCAATGGGTGGAGCAGTCCCTTTCTCACTGTTAGTGGTGGGATTGTGTGCACTTCAACAAAGATATCAGAAAATGGAGTACATGAGAACATGATTGAGTAAGGTTTTATGTATGTATATATATATATATATATATATATATATATATATATATATATATATATATATTGGATATAAAAAGTCTACACACCCCTGTTAAATTGTCAGCTTTTTCCACCTTTAATGTGACCTATAAACTGTACAACTCCATTGAAAAACAAACTGAAATCTTTTAGGTGGAGGGTAGAAAAAAAAAAAAAAGAAAAATAATGTGGTTGCATAAGTCTGCACACCCTCTTATAACTGGGGATGTAGCTGTGTTCAGAATTAAGCAATCACATTCAAAATCAGGTTAAATAGGAGACATCTGCGCCTTCCCATTGGCTGTAATACTGATTGACATTGACAACAGCCAATGAGAAGGCGCAAATGCCTTCAGCCAATCAGTACATGGTGGTGTATACCATTGTGATTGGCTATTGTCAGTGCAACCAATCAGAATGCGCTGATGCCTCCAGCCAATCACCCTGTGGGGGTGTATTCCATTGTGATTGGCTGAAGGCATCTGTGCCTTGTGATTGGTTTAAATAAAGATTGACAGGTGCATTATCCAATCAGAGTGGGATTTTAGGGTGTATCCCTTTCTGATTGGCTCACAAATTGGCGCCTCCTGATTGGGTGAATTTGATAGACAGCGTTTTCAACCAATCAGAAGGCGCCATTGCCTATTATCTTCCGGAAAAGGCTCCGGGGGGCTCATTAGCGTCGGGGATGTCCGTAAGTGCGGATCTCCGTTATTTTTTTTATTTTTTTAGAGCGCTGTTCGAGGGCGGGGCAGAAGAGGAGGAGGCTGGAGACATTGCGGTGAGGTAAGTACAATGTAGATTATGTTTATTCTTATTTGGTTTTATGTTTATGTATGTGTACTAATGTTATGTTATTTTTTAACAGGGGCCGCACCAGAGAAGAAGAAAAGAAGAAGGACGGGACATGCTGGAAAGGTGAGTAGAATATTTATAATGTTTATTTATTTACTGTAAATGTGTTGCACTAATTTTTTTCATTTTTTTCCCCTAGGTGGCTGATCTGAAGGGACATCTCAAAGGTAAGTGGTCTTAATTATTTTATTTTAGCTTAGAATTAGTGTTTCTACATAGAGATAGCATGTACTGTATATTACATTGTGGGATGTATTGTATATTAGATAGATTGGGGGATGTATATTACATAGATAGGATGTATTGTATATTAGATAGATTGGGGGATGTATATTACATAGATAGTATGTATTGTATATTAGATAGATAGGGGGATGTATATTAGATAGGGGTGTATTGTATTGTATTTCATTTTATTTGTATTGTATGCATTGTATTGTATGTATTATATGTCTTTCCTTTTCAGGTGTGTAATTTTTTTTTTCTGTAGTGAGGGGGGGGGGGTTGTAATGTATTTTGTTCCTTTTTTAATTTTTTTGTGATTTAGGTTTTATTACTTTCTGTAATGTAGATGTTTTATTTTTGTGATTTAGTTTTTTTTATTTTATGTAATGTAGATTTTTGATTTTTGGTGACTTTAGTTTTTTCATTTTCTGTATTTATAGTGGTGGGGAGGGGGTTATTAGTGGGTAGGTAGGTAGTGTAGGTAGATAGTGTAGGTGTTAATAGGTTAGTGTAGAGGGGGGTTAGTTGATATTTAATGTTTTATTGGGGGGGTATAGTGCAGTGGAGTGTTTAGACTTAGTGGCATGATGGTCCTTGAGGACCGTCATGGCACTTATGTGGTTAATGTTGGGTTGTAACAGGCCCATAATGGTCATAATATACCCTTATGGGACTGATGGGGTTAAATAGAGGCTTATGAGGGTCTGCATAGACCCCTATAAGTGACCGGGTTAAAATGGTGTAGTGATTACACTTTGGGTCATGAGGGTCCTGGATGACCCTCATGGCACTTATAGTGTTATTACATGCATTCATTACTGTGTTAGTCTATATAGTTGAGGCACACAGTACACTCACATTGTGTGGCAAACAGCATTTCAACACTTTCTTTTATTGCCCGTCATTTTATATATAGGGCCCATAGCCTCGCACTGTGGGGCAAACAGCATTGCCAGGCTTACAATTTTACTCCTGGACAATTTCCTAGTAATAATAATAATAATAAGATATCATATAATATATATATATATATATATATATATATATATATATATATATATATATATATATATATAAATCATCATCATCATCATAATATGTAATTATACATTATATAACATCATATCTCACTTGTGGCTAGCTTGGAAGAGAATGGACTAACAAAGGCTCAAAAGCTCTGTGGTGAATCCCCTCTCTCCATGTAGCTTGTGGTGTGATGAAAGCTATATCCATTTTGGTCTGCTGAGAGGGTCATGGGCAGGTGAGTGGGGTGGATGACGTGTTTGGATGGAGTGCAAAGAGTGCTGGGGAGAGGGACCCTCCCACAATCCCAGGTAATTACATGGACATTTATGAAAATTAGAACATTGGTCGGCTTACCTTTCTTTATCTTAAACAGTTGATTACACAGTCTGCTCTGGGCTCCTTTAAGATCATAAGGGTTTGAATAAACTTGCACATTGTTACAGAGCTGTGGTAAGCTTGACATGAAGGGCTTCCAAGTAGAGATATACATTTCACGTGAAGAGCACTTGTATTAAAGTAAGCAATCTAGACTGTGAATAATCTATGGTGCTAAGGACTGGACATTTTTCCTGCACAGATTATCGGATGGCCTCATTCAATTGCAATTTAGCTAATTGAATAGGGCTCTAAATAAGCACATAGCATATTTTTTTAAAGAAGTTTTTAGTCAGTGAAAACCTTGCTTTTGGATAGATGTTTACTAACTAAAAACTTATTAAAAAAAAATATGTTATGTGCTTATTTAGAGCCCTATTCAATTGGCCAAATTGCAATTGAATGAGGCCCCTATAGTTCTGTCTGCAATTCCCATACAGCATATGGTACACCAGTACATATTTGTGGAGGTCTGCAGTGCTTGTATTACAGGAGCATTTCCCATCCTCTTCTTCATACTTTAAAGTTTAGGTAAAGTGTCTTTTCCCTGGTGGTCCAGTGGTTAGGACTTGGTGCTTTCACCTCTGCAACCTAAGTTTGATTCCAGTCAGGGAACCAAGAGGTCACACTATCCTGAAGCCTGGCTGGTCCTGGTCAGTACTTGGATGAGAGACCACCTAGGAAAACCAGGAGCTGTGGCCCACTGGAGAAGGAAATGGCAGCCCTTTTCAGTATCTCTGCCATGAATACCAAGTGCATCATCGTGGTGTTTTATGGTACATGAGGTCACTGAGAGTCGGACACTACTGAATGACGCAAACACTCAAAGTGTCTTTTATGCCACAGTGATATACAGAATATTTTTTACGTTTGCACCTAATCGTGGGAATGTTAGAGTGTAAGCTCAAAAAAATATTGACATCATGGATATATCATTAATGGTGCACACCCACATATAACTCTACAGTGTAAATAAAATTTCAGATTGTGTAGACTGTGATTGGCTACATTATTCACCTATTGTGGTATACAAACCCATATTCTGGGGGAATATAAAGTGTATTTCTTCAGTAGCAAACAGTAACATCATTCTTTAGGAATAGATTGCTTTATAGATAATCATGTATTAATAAACAAGGAAAAAATAAATAAACAAAGTTTCATACTAGTTAAACCTTGCTCTACCCAAGCAAGAGGAATAAAAAACACTTTTCAAAAACAAATATAAAAATACAAAAGTATTACAATTGGAGTTTACACTTTTCTATGTATCCTAAAAACAAATGTGGAGATAATAAAATTGAGGAACAGCAGGGATGGATGTAGGAAATATATCTATGTATGACTGTCCATGTTTACTATAATGGGGATTCCATTTTGGAAATCAGAATTACCTTAAGGTTTGTCAGCTGATTCCATCTAAATTGATTCCATTTAATCTAATTTAAATTCCACATGAGAAAAGACTCAAAGCTAATAACATCACTTGACTGAAACATGTTCTGTGATGGAGAAATTAATAAAGGAGGAATTTAAGATATTTAGATCACATAATTACACATTCGTGAACATTATAATTTATATGCAAATTTTTCATATGCAGAATATTATTAATAAAGTTTTGACTCTTTTTAAAAAAGTGGTACAGGGGCCTCTTAATTCTCATATTTTGAGTAAATGTTAAATTGTACTTTAATTTATTTACTAGTTTTTTTATTTATTAATTAATGGGATTGCAATTTCATAAAATATTTGATATTAACATTTGTGGGCATAATTTTATATATACAAGAACAAATTCATATTATATTACTCATAGTGAATTAATAAAGAGACTATTACATTAATCACTTACGAAGAACATATCCTTTGTTATGGGCTTGCACATGTTTTAATTTTCTATAAAACTGAATAACTGCGTTTAATTGTAATTTCAAAGGTATTGGGTAAGGAGATATCACCCAACATAAAATGTTGCATTTGAATGAGATAAGAAGAATTTATAGTTGAAGCATTGGGAATTTACTTGTGAGATAGCCTGTGAACTATTTTAATTATTTGTTGGCATGTAAATTGTCTTGAATCTGGGAGCTATAGTGTTATAATGGTATAATAAACTGTCTTAATGGCACCGTGCCCAATACCCTTAAGGTACTTACACAACAATCAGCCTATGAGTCATCTTCACTTGCCCTACATCAAAGCTTCCTACTTCACTGACAGTTGTGATTTTATATGCTAATTTGGTTTGGAGGGATACTAAATATAGGATTGGGCAGGGTATAGGATTAGATAGGTTTGTCTAAATATGGACTGGCCTGTTCGTCCTGTTCAAAACAACAAAGGTCTCAACCCTACTGAGCTACTGCAGAGGTTGTAAAGAGATCTAAAATGGCAAATTTCCCTATAGCAGACAAAATTGTAAGAGTCGCTTAATGAGTCATGGCAAGATCATATTTTTTACTTTTGATTGTGTGTAATTTTCTTTAATAATAAAATACATATTTAGACAACATCTATGCTCCGAACTGCAATCAGTTTCTTTATTGAAGTTCGTAAAAGCATAAATAACATTCAACGCAATATATTAACGGTATATGCAAGTGAGCTGGATTATGAATGCATATGATAGAGGAGAATTAGTAGTGTATGAAAAAAAATGTTCGCATGAAAAAATAAACATTCAGTTGCTGAAATTCTGGCATTTGCAAACTGTTTTCTATCAATGTTGACACCCCCTGAAAATTCCAGCTGAAATTGGCATGCATAATACATTGTATCTTTTTGGTCTGTGAATTGAGCTGCAGCTTTCCTTTAGATTTCTGTAATACCCAGAACAAGATCTGTGTCCCTTCATTCACTGATTGTTTTATCTACCTCCCAGGTGAAACTTTTCCCAGCCCCAGTGATTTTCCCCTGTAACCCACCCAGCCCCAGTGATTTAGCCTATCACCTCCCCCTCCCCCAGTGAATTGCCCCTGTGATCTCTCCCAGACCCAGAGAACCCTCGGTGAATTGTCTCTGAGATCTCTCTCAGCCCCTGAGATCTCTTCCAGCACCAGTAAATTGCATGCACTCACTCACACAAAAACACATGCACAGAGACCATGGCTGGCTCTTGCAGGTCATGGCAGGACCATAAATCAAGCATAAATGCAATTTCGCATAAAAGACAAATTAGAATAGGAAGAAGAAGCTGAAATGTTTGGCTTCAGTTCAATTATAATTTATCAGAATTTATCAAGGAGAGGGTGTATGTCTAAAGAACAACTGTGTATCTGCTCAAGCATTTTTACTTGAATATCGATTTATGGTCTTTTAAGGACCCAGTGTAGTAGTCCTCTATGCTGGCTGCATACAGCATTGCTGATTGGCTGCAAAGCTGGGCATGCTCACATGGACAGGGTACACTTTTGGAAAATTGTACCCTTAGAAACCTAGCTCAATCAACATCACCTGCCACAGTTTTTTTGAATGCAAAGCTAAAAAAACATAGTTCATGCAAATAAATGTAATCATACACTACTAATTCCCCTCTAGCAGATGCAATCATAACCCGGCTCACTTTAATATGCCTTTAAATGGACAATGAAATCACAGATTTGCTATCATGCCTTGAAAATAAAAGATTGTAAACATTACAAAAGGTATTATGCAATGTAAATGATTGCTGCAAGGGTTAAAATAATATATTTTAATCCCCATACAAACTGATTTTGCCTTGTGACAGACACTAAATCTGGTGTGTCAGGGCACTGCACCAGCTGAGTTATGGACTCTGTCACTGTTATTGCCTTCAGTGGTTTAACCTAATACAGCTAAAATAACTGATTGAGTTATAAATGCAGTTTGCACAGGGATTATATGAATAGTTTTAATCATTTACTACAATACAAATTTTTCTTTAAAAAAAATTATTTAGATATTTTTAAATACTGGATCACAAATCTGTAACTTTAGAATAGTTTAAAGAACCATTAAATATTAAAAAATAAACATAGGACAAAATTAGGCAGGATATACTTTATATATGCATATAATAAAAAAAAAAGATTTTCTTTCAAATGCATTTATACTGCTGGTGGGTAATTGCTGCTTTATAGGAGCGCTTTAAAAGATAAGGCAGCTTTGCTGATCCTCTTTAATACAGGACGACAGTGAAGCTCTACAGGCGCCCTGGGGGTATCCATGCGGCCCCCAGCCCAGTCTCTAATGGGAGAGCGTGTCTGTCTTCATCAGTGTACAGTCATTTTACTCTGTACCCAGAAACCCACACAATATTGCATTTTGCAACCCTGAACGCATTTGCAGGGGTGGAACAAACAGAGATCTCCTCGATTATTTATTGTCCAATTTCTATGTTAGTATTTTCAATATATTTTTTTTTTTTTATTGCTGGTTTTAACATCATATTTAGGCTGAACCTCCTCCCCTCTTTTCTACATTGTTTCTGAGTGTGCAGCTGCCTATTTATTGTACAGATTAGGAGGCAAACAATAGGGAAGTAATATAGGCACCCCAAAATAATATTTGTATTATTCTTTTATATGTAAATGAAATATATAGGCAATTTGTAAAAAGAAGCTTTGTTTATCAAATATCTCTAGATTGTAAGCTCTTCGGAGTAGGGTCCTGAATTTCAATGTCATTTGTCTGTGTGTATGATCTCATAATTTTGTTTTACATTTGTCATTTGTGTTTATAGTATCCTTATTAATAGCACTACAGAAAATATTGGTGCTTTAGAAATAAACATTATTATTATTATTATTATCATTATTATTATTATTATTATTAATAATAATAGTAATAATAATAATAACAATAATACAGCATTGCTGTCAGCTATCTTGTTACAGTCTGGTATTATACACTATCATCTGCTATAATTTCCACTTGTCTCATGTTATTTTTTTTTTTTATTCCATGCAATGTGCAACTAATTACAGAAAACCAGCAAGTCAATCAAAAAAAGTATTGCAGCTTATTCTGATCAAACATCCAAAAGACGCCTAGGTGCATGCTGTGCGGTGCATGCTGTGCGGTGCATGCTGCGCGGTGCTTGCTGGTTGTTGTATCATATAGATGATCATCACACTGACCTCATCACACATTCCAGATCTCCATTTAAGGTGCTCAGTGAGGGTATCCTCTGCAAGTTACAGCTTGTACAGTTTATCATGAGAAGAAATATTTAAACACAGAAAAGAATCACATAGAAACCTGTGCGGCAAGGTCAAGTAGTTGTTCCTCTGTGTAGCAAAATACACAAAATATGTGAAATTTAAATATTTGCTATGTGTTTAAATGATCACATTGTAAACAATAAAACAGATTTTTTTAGATATTGCATAATGCATTATATAGATTCAATACATTTTACAGGGCTCAACAAATGCCAGGAGCCAGGCTGTCATGCCACATAATGCTTACAGGCACCTAGATTTCATCCACTGTATGTCTCTACAATTCAATGTTACCTGGAAGCAAACAGACATGAGTAACTGAACCAGTGCAGTGGTGGCGTTACATTCCCCAGGATCAGCACTGCACCCTCCAGTCCAATGTACCTGTGTGTAAGTGAGGAGTGAAAGCTGCTGCTGCAAGAACAGCCCTCACTGACAAATATACTTAGCAGAGCATCCTATGTGCAGCTAATCTAGGCCTCTTTTAATAGTAACTCTCAAGCAACCAGAAACTACATTTATCTGGAATCTACTAATCCCCGTGGGTGCCGGATATCTTAGTATCTACTGTATATACATCACACATATAGATGTCGAATTAGTTACATTTATGGGAAAAGACAGATACCCATTATTCGGAGGGCTACTACTAACCATGTTCAGAGGAAAAAGACCATCTTACAGATTTTACAGATTTTGCCATTTTGGAATGGAAAACATTAATATAAGTTTAGTGCATTTAAAAAGAAGTGATATTCAACTGATACAATGCGTATAATTACCATTTTTTAGTTATACAACATTTTGAACTTCTTCTGTGTCCCGTTAATTAGAAATTACCTGAACTTTTCAACCATGGATTTTCTTTCCACTAGACTATCAAATCTTACTCACATCTTTCAAAACCTCACTAAAAACTCACCTGTTTGCGAGTTTTCAATCTTTTTTAGATGCTTTAGAGAAAGCACTTTGTATGGTTGATTTTAAACGTAATAACAGAACCTTCCATTCTTTTGTAATCTGTTAAAATAGTTTTTGTCTTGTATCTACTCTGTTTAGTGCTACAGAATATGGCCCCCATTAATTTGCTATTGCCAGATCGCAATTACTTTATATTAATTATTCAATTGGCTACATTTAGCTGCTCTCGTTCCAATTAGAGTTATCTGCCCACAATCACTATGCAATCTATAATCTTAATGGAGCAAATCTAGGGGTATCAGATATTGAAAGGGATTTGGGAGTACTAGTGGACAACCACCGAGGTAACAGTGCTCAAAGCCAAGCAGCAGCTGCAAAGGCAAGTAAAATATTAGCATGTATTAGAAAGGGTATAGAAGCAAGGGAAGCAAATATAATTCTGCCACTATACAAATCACTAGTACGCCCTCATTTGGAATATGGAGTACAATTTTGGGCACCACTTCATAAAAAAGACATTTTAGAGCTGGAAAAAGTACAGAGAAGGGCTACAAAACTAATAAGGGGAATCGAGGGGCTAAGTTATGAAGAAAGACTAACCAAATTAAACTTATTTTCGCTAGAAAAAAGGCGTCTATGAGGGGATATGATTACCTTATTTAAATACATCCAGGGTCAATATAAGGCTTTGTCAAGTTAACTTTTTGTAGCAAGAGATTTTTAACTGACAAGAGGACACCCTTTGAGGTTAGAGGAAAAAAGATTTCACCTTAAGCAAAGAAAAGGGTTCTTCACAGTTAGGGTGGTAAACTGTGGAATTCTCTACCAAAGGAGGTGGTAACAGCGAATTCGATAGACAACTTCAAAAAGGGGTTAGATATATTTTTGAATAAATAGGGCATTCAAGGCTATCCTGGATAACTAGGAATATTGATCCAGGGAGAAATTTGATCGCCAGTTTCTGGGGTCAGCAAGGAATTTTGCATTTTTTTCCTCTTATGAGACAATTGGCAAAGTTTCAATGTTTTTTTTTTCTTTTTGCCTTCCTCTGGATCAATTAACAATTAATAATTAATAGTTCACATTAAAAAGATCAATAGAGATCTAAAAAGGTTGAATTTGATGGACTAACTCTTTATTCCTCCAATACTATACTATTAATAATTATTTAATCAACAAATTAATTAATAACTAATCCGCATATTGCAGATCAGAGGAGATCTTAACAGGTTGAACTTGATGGACTGAAAGTCTTTTTTCAACCTTAATTACTATGTAACTATGTAACTATGTAATTATGGGCCAGCCAAAGTCGCAAAAAACAGCCATTGGCTTTAGCACAGCTCAAGATTGTGCTAAAAAAATAAAGTTACATAAAATCAATATTTTATTAGACCTGTAGCTCTAGTTCGCAAATGAAATCTGATAAAATATATCAAGTTTCTATCAAAAGTGTTACGAGTACTGAATAGGACTCGCAAGGGCTTTTTCAAACACTTTTCACAGCTGAAGCAGCAATTTAAAACACACTTATGTACTTTAAAAGCACAGGAAGCCATAGAAATACATTAGAATTAATGGCACAACAGTCTCAAACCCACAAACATGCAATAAAAAAATAATAATAATAATAATATGGAAATGGGTGTCTTAGTGGAAGTTTCACCTTTCCTTTCTGACAGCAACTAATGACATTTCCGTCAGTAGGTCTTTCCTTTATAAAATGATAGGCCCCACAAAACTGACAAACCACATTAAGTAACCCACAATAATGAGTATCTACTTGTACTGCAGTAGTAAACACATTGTCATGCATTTCTTCAACATAGATATCAGACCCACTTTCTATATGTACATTGTTTTCTTGTGTGTCTACATTTAAGTCATTCTGCAAAATAGAATCATTGGACAATGGTTCACAGAGATGTTTTTGTTTACTTTTACGTTTCTTGGAAGCCCCAACACACTCACTTGCGGCTTTCTTACTCATCTTTCTTTTATTTAAAAGTCTCTGTCGATCTTCTTCTCGCAAGCGTTGTGAAGTTTCCGGTTTCTGAGCATCTCTCCACCTTTGCTTCCTTTCCCTTGCCAATCTTCTTTTGCTTTCAATTTTGTCTTCTCCATTCTCCTCCATTTTAATCTGTAATTGTAAATAGACATGTAATTATTGTTTGTTCTTTGTTTTGTATACATTTTTTTTTCCTTTTTGTACTGTTCCATTAAAGTAGATGAATAAACTAATAAAACATTTTCAAATATTGCACTTTAGACTGAAAGAAATGAAATTATTTTTCAAAGTATTTTATTGACATATATGAAATTGGAAATAGCTGCACATATCTATCTTTATATTATTAATCCTTCAATTCCATTCCTTCTTGATTGAATTCACAGCATACCATCAATTTCTTTTTTTTTTGCAAGTGTTGTAAGCTTCTTATTTTCTTTAAATATTATTATTAATTAGTATTGTCTTTTCAACTTTTTTCAAGTTATGACTAAATATCATACATTAATGACTCAATAAGTACTCTGCATTTTCGCCAAATATAAATTTTCACCAAATATATAATATATAGCCCTTTTCTATGCATCACTACAAAATTAAATTTTATACCGGTGAGGATGATGTTGATGTTGTTCAAAGGCTGCAAACGTCACGCTGTCTGTTTATTCCCTTGCAGATCCAAATAAACTGTAAAATCAAATTGAGAATATTTTTAAACTTTTGCTTCATCAATATCATTAAATGAACATCAACAGACATATATTTGGCTACATTAAAAACCTAAAATCATATTTTTTAATATCTTTCTGTAGTAATATAATTCAAATTCTGTACCTGTCCAAATTATCCTTATGATGTTCAATGTGTGCAAACGTCACTATCTCTGTTCATTCAGCTACAGTTCACTGCAATTATACAAAATAGTCAAATTAATGTATAATATGTTGCTTCATCTGTATCAATCAATGAGGCTTAACATACATATTTTTGCATAGATTAAAAACATGAAATGAATATATCAATCAATCAGCATGAACACACATATGTAAGCATAGATTATAAACAGACACTCAATATTACTGTTAGTCTTTAAATAAGAATCAATTAATCTGTATTAATCTTAAATTAATGTCTGACTAAATATAACGTCAAGACATAAGCATGAGTCTCTTCCTTTTTTTTTTTCAGTGGTATTTTAAAATGAGTATGTTACAACTGAATTCTTAAAATAATGTACATTACTAATGAAATAAGAATCAATTAATGTTCATTAATATTAAAGTAATGTGTGACTAAATCTAACATCAACATGTCAGCATGAGTATATAGCCTTTAATTTTTTTTTTTTGGTTTATTTTATACAAAATATATAAGAACTGAATTATTTAAATAATGTACATACATTAATAATTAATTAATCAACGTGTTCCTTTTTTTATGCACATTCTTAAACGTTAACCTTTTTTGATATTAATGATTAGTAATGATACATTATGAATGTTATTTACAATTCTTTCCCACAGGTAATCACGATATATAACAAAATAATTATTAAATTAATATACATTAATAATTAATTAATCAATCTGTTGCTTTTTTGTTCACATTCTTAAACGTTAATTAATTTTGATATTAATCATTAATTAATTAATTAATTAATGTACATTATGAATGTTATTAACAATTGTTTCACACAGGTAATCACGATATATAACAAAATAATTCTTAAATTAATGTACATTAATAATTAATGAATCAATGTGTTGCTTTTGTATTCACATTCTTAAATGTTAACTAATTTTGATTAATTAATTAATGTACATTGTGAATGTTATTAACAATTGTTTCACACAGGTAAGCACAATATTATTTTTCTATTAATTACATTTCTTATTTTTTATTTATTAAGTAAGTACCAATTTATTAATTAATAATTATAAATAATATTTACCTTTTTTAATGTAATAATGCTGAAGCAGTATACTGAAGAGCTAACAATCTCTTGAGATTTCCCGGCATCAGAAAACGTCCAGTCAGACTGTCATCACCTGAGGAGAAAGTGTCAGTTATGTGTCAAGTGTGCCCTATATTTAGGCTTTGTGCGCGAGACAAATGCATTGTTTTAGGCGGGAAATCTGCTGTTGCGCAAGCCAAATGTGTTGTTTTCGGCGGGAAATCCTATGTGGCGCGAGACAAAGGCAGGAAATCTGTGTTAATGGGGAAATCGGTAATATCGTTTCGTAAAATGTACTCGCTACTGTCTCTTTACTCATTGTGCGGTTAATGCGCATCCTTTATCTCGTTGTTTTTCAAACACATACGTCTGTGGCTGTGTTTTACGCAGTTCGTAGTAGTATAGCCTTGTTTTCATTTTTTCCGGCGGCCATTTTTTTCTCGCTTAGCCGATTTTCGATCTTTGTAACTCGTCTAAATCGATGTAAATTGGAGTTCCAACTCACTTCCAGACGTCCTGCCTGGTTCCCCATGCTGTAAGTGACCTTTTTTTTATTTTTTAGTGTGTATTTAGTGTTTTTTTAATTGTTTTGGTTCCGCCGCTTATCTTGTAATTTTTTCATCTCGTATTTTTTTTCTAAGTGCTGCGGTTTAACGGCTCGCCTCGCTACGCGAGGCTCGCCTGCAATGAGCGCCTGCGGCGCTCATTGCCAAAGTGCTACGATTTAACGCTCATCGCAAAGTCATACGATCGGCAAAGTGGTACGGTTTAATGGCTCGCCTCGCTGTTCGAGGCTCGCCGGGCGATGAGTGCCTGCGGCGCTCATCGCTAAGTCGTACACACTACGCAACGACGAATCGTAGTTAGACAATTATAATATGTGATGCCCCCGATATCATACTTACAAGTAAATGGTGTCCGTGTGCAGGCTGTGAGAGGGCAGTTTCGAGTTAGAGACAATTGAATTTGTCTAAATGTTTATAAAAAAATGAGCCCACAGCCAAAATGACGAGCTAGAGGCAATTGCGGGCTTGCAATTGAATGGGGCCCTATGTCCAGGTATTACCAATTAAAGTTAATAATAATAATAATAATAATAATAATAATAATATTAATAAAAGGGAACTTGTATTGAAATGTAAAATACACATATATGAAGGGACTCTAAAGTGGCCATGTGATGCAGGATACTCTACTAGATGCCGTGGCACATGACTGCATAGATCAATAGGAAGCTGTTGGCCATGTTGTGTGCTGTAGAAGCTGCAATATGGAGATTGCTGCGCACCCACCTTACCCTAAACCATGCAATGAGAAATGGGAAAATGGAAGCCAACATGACAATCCTCTAGAGGTGAGAAAAGAAAAATTAAAAAAATGCAATAATGCTAAATTGTACATAATTGGCATAAGAGGCTTTTATTATGCAATGGTTCTCAAAACCCTCTTCAAGACTCACCAGACAGGTCATGATTTAGGTGAAACGCTGTATGAACAAAGGGGAGGCAACTAGTATTCAACATGCTGTTGAGCCGCAAATTGTTTCACCTGTGTATTTACACATTGTTTGGCCTATACCATGGCCTGTCTGATGGGTCTTGAGGATGGGTTTGGGAGCCACTGCTATAGAGGGTGACGTATTTTTTTACCACTACAATGTCCCTCTAAAGACCAAGGCAATCCAGGGTTAACTTCCACTGACTGATCATTGAACCCCTTAAATAATCTTATCTCTGTTAATTGTGTAATCCACAAAGGTTGGGGTAAGTTAGGACAGCTGTAAATAAAGTGCGGTTATGAGCACCCGTGGTAAACCTCACATAGACAAGTTAAGTGTTACATTTCCCTAGTGCCAAGTTTTTGGCCATCACTTCCTTATTCTGGGCGTGTAGGTCAGGTAGCTGGTTGGAAGGTCCATATCCCATGTGACTTGTAGTAAGCCGCTGAGCATCTGAAGTAGAATATTCACTCCCTGATCCCACATTATGCCCTGTTGAGGTAGGTGCTACCATTATTAACCGCCCGGAGCAGGAGCGGAAGTTTTGAATGTGGCCAACCTTGTGCACTGTTTCCTTATGGTTCTCAGCGATATAAATGCCCCAATAAAGCCCCCCTCCCATTTGGTTGAATTATAAGGCGTAGAACTGTGATCCTTTCATAAAGAACAACAAGTTAGCTGTATCTTACTCTACTCCTGGTGAGGATACTGCGCCATCCTGATGGAAAACACCTGAGAAAATCAACCTGTCTACAATACGGGGTTCTAACCGATTTTCTGAGCGAGTTCCTGAGCAGTTCTGGTTCAGCTGGTCCTGTATCAGCTGGTTCCCATTGTTCTTCTCCACAGATAGCCACATAACATTCCTGCATATTTAATTTCTGTCTCTTTTACTGTTTTTTTTAGTACCGAAGTACTAAGTATAAGGAACAAGTGGAAAAAACACACAACTTTAATGTATATAAACAAAATTCACCAATATTTGTAGCATCAGTTACAATATTTGTATTTATTTCAATAAATTCATGTGCAAAAGTACACAGTATTCCAAAGCATTAGGATAAGATGTGTCTTGACCATAGTTTGGTTGCTTTAGCTCCAGTTTTTTTTTCTAAAAGAAAGCAATTTTAAGATTTAGCTACAGTACAAGTGTGATAAGCAAATAAAATACATAAATCAATACAGTTATTTCTTGAAGCAGTTCAACAAATTAATGCTTTATGGTAGTAATATGTTTAATTAAGAGGAAAAAAGACAAAGGACTGATGTGATATTAACCTTTACATATATTAATGAAATCAATCTGGAATCCCTTGTGTGTGTGATGTCACTCGGAATTCCCTGCCCCAACTAGAAGAACGCAACTGGTTATTGTTAGGTGCCATTGGGGTCCATAAGGACCTCCATGGTTATACTTAGAAATCCCAAAGTGACCCTGATGGAGTTAATGTGCCCTCACTCTAAAGCACAAAGGGTGGCGGGAGTGGGGAAAATTGGTCTCCCGTGGGTGTGTTGAGCTGGCTCCCTGGGGATACTAAGACTCATAAAGTTTAAACCTCTCCTGTGGTGTGTTAACATTAGATAGTTTTGTTTTATTCGTACTGCAACTGACCATGCACAGGCATGATATTATTTCTCTGGTTTGGTTGTTATACAGCATTATTGACATTTTACTGACCATTACATGTTTGCTAACGAATATGGCGCATGCGCCCAATACATGCATTATTTACTAGGATTGCAATGTGTAAATGGATGAATGGGTGGTGGATACATAGTGCTGCATGTGGCAGTACCCTTGCTCATTGCAGACATAATTATAATATCAGTGATTTAGTAAATCACACTCAAAAGCATGCATCCTCTTAGTAAAATCCCTCCACAGTCTTAAAAAATTCAGATTTTTCAAAAAAGTTTTTATATCCATGGCTTACATTCTCTCTATCTCCTTCACTCTCTCTTCCCCCCACATTTCTCTCTCCCTCCCCTCTGTCTCTCCCTTCCTTCCTTCTCTCTCTCTCTCTCTCTCTCTCCCTCCTTCTCCCTTCTCTCTCTCTCTCCCTCCTTCTCCCCTCTCTCCCTATCCCCTCTCTCCACACCCCTCCTCTCTCTCTCCCTCTCTCTCTCCCCCCTCTTTCCCTCCCTCTCTCACTCGATCCCTCTCCCCTCCCCCTCTCTCCTCCTCCCCTGTCTCTCTCACTCCCCCCTCTCCCTCCCTCCCTTGCACAATTGCACCACGCAGGTGTTAAACCCAATTTACTAATTATTATAGTGGATCTTTTATTTGTATCATATTCCATATTGCTATACAGAAGTTAAGTACAAGGCAAAAAACTATTTTAACACATTGCAAGAGAATGGAGGGCCCTGTCTTTGAGCTTAAAATCAAGCATACATAGGCCTCGATTCAATTGAGCTATTGTTGTTTACGGGAGCCTGTAATGGAGGCCGTAAACTAATTTGCTATTCAATTGGCGTTTTTTTTGTGAGCCGCAAATGATCTCCTGGTTAGAAGCCGAAAATCCCTGTGGTTGTTACAACCGTAACTTACACCCCATCTAAGCCTTTGATCTTTCAAGCCTGCAAGAGTTACAATTGCTAAAATCGCAAATCGCTATTCAATTGCCACAATTATCCAAGGCCGCAATTGTTTTCAAATCCGCAAACGTCGGCCAAAATATTACAGGTTACAAATGGGACCTCTAAAGCTTTTACAGACTAGTTTGTAACACTGCAAAAGACAATAAAAACACACAGATGGACTTTAAAATATGGGGAAAGCAATGGAAGGCATTATAATTCCTTGCACAACAATTCCCAATTAACAAATAGGCCTTAAAAAAATATTTAGTTTTCTCATTTGGAATGGTCATGCGTATGCCAATATGAAAAGTCATGCTGCAAGATGCTAAAAGCAATTAAAGAGACACTACCTGATTAAATTGCAACACACAAACATGAAACTGCCTATCATAATATCCATTTCTCACTCACAGAGGCTCTAATGTGGACCCTAAAAATACAAAGATAATCTTATACACATCTCACTCAATGATCTACACTGGCAAAAGAAATAGTGGCTAAATTACACCAACACATGACATGTATCAAGTACCAGGGGAACATGCACCATACTAATCTACTCTAATCCATTAGGAAGGGCTGCAAACACACATGGAGGCTGTACAGAGGCAGGTGGAGCAACAGCCAACTCACCTCCATCAGGGATAATCTCCACTACGCCCATCCTGGAAAGTCCCATGCCATTGCTGGTGGCCATGTGCAAAGATGTATACCCATTATCATTTGGTGAAATCCCATTAAGTGTTTTGTTATCAATCACAAAACAGTATCACAAATTGGACTTTGCATGTGTATTAATTATTTATTAATATTATATATATATATATATATATATATATATATACAGCAATTGTTTTATATATATATATATATATATATATATATATATATATATATATATATATATATATATATATATACATATACAATAGCATATACAATACAATAGCATAACTTCAGCATAAAAAAAACATCTACACAAACGGGCTTGCTTATTTTCAGGAACACCCTGACTAGCCCTGAGTCCGCTTCTTGGTCTGCAGGTAAAACAAGAACTTTTTTATACAGAGGGGTGGTACCTTATAGTGCAGTCTCTCTCTCAGCTGCAATGGGTCCTCTGCAGGTCCTCTCCTCTTAGAGCAAACAGTCTCTTTAATAAATCTGGTTGCAGTCACACAGACTGATCCTCTGAAGGGCAGCTTCCTGTCAAATCAATCTGGGTCTATTTGGTGACTGCTACTCAGTTTTAACTGCAGGTATTGGACAGACATTTCATTGATAACAATTATGATAATGATATGTTTGCTTCCTGGATTTACATGGTTATTGCTGCCCAATATATCTGTAGTCATAACCAGGGATCTTACAGTGCTATTGTATGTCAGTTATCTGACATATTGTATGTCAGTGCTATTGTATGTCAGGTCATCCGGCTGTCATTACACACTTGACATCCCTGTTTGCAACTCCTAATGCAGCAGCAACCAGGCAAGTGTCTTCTGGCTAGGCCTCACATCCCTCTTACTATGTATAATACTATAGCGGGCAAGGATTTCCTTGAGGAGGATCGTCATCTCCTCTGGGCTATATTTGGGGGCCCTGCCACAGCCTCTTGCCCTCCCAACTTTGCCTGGGGTTCCTGGCCTCCCTGGGGCTGGTCCCTCATTCCCACTATCTCCCCCCTGGAATCAGACCCCTGACTCTCTGCCCCTACTCCTTGCGTGCCTACATCTGGGATCACATCCCTCCTCCCCTCCTGCTCTCCTACACTTCTACCTCCCCTCCCTGACCTGCCTCCTCCTATCCCTTTCCCTCTCTCCATACCTCTACCTCTCCTCCTCCAATGTTTCCCTCTTACTCTTCTCTCTTTTCCTCTACACTCTCTTCACACTCCCCTCCTCTCCTCACTCTCCTCTTCCAGTATTCCCCTCACTCTCCTCCTCCCCTCCCCTCCTCTACCCTCCTGGAAATTATGAACTTAATATAAGGATAAATCAATATATTATATACGTTTATGAGGTAAAACAAATATGTGTGTATTATGTGTATTATAGTATGGGTATTTGGGGGGAAAGGGGGAGGTGCGGATATCAGGGGGAGGGTGTAGATGTGCGTGGCCTATCGCTATGTATAGCTATGTGTACGTATCAATCTAGGTGTGTGAATAATGTGATATCAGTTATTATGTGTGTTGTAAATTAAGTGTTAATATATTTTAGTGGTCAAAATAGCAAAAACTCACAAAACTCATTCTCTCTCTCTCTCTCTCTCTCTCTCCAAAGCTCAAAAACCCACCAACTCCTAGACCTGTGTATTGACTTTCTCAGCTACAGCACATTCAAGGACTTACGGTTTTCCCGGTCTTTTAATACCGTTTCCACTGCGTTTATTGGCGTTCTCCAGTTCCTATTGGTTAATTGACCTGTGACAGGATCACAAATTACGGCCTTGCTTGATTTTGGTGCACTTCATCGGATACCCAGAAGCGTTACATATGAAACCAGGGTTTATGGTCTTGAGGCTTCGGCCCATAACTTGCGTCCTTGTTCAATTGAATCACCCCGTAATTGTATAGAGTTCAAGCCCGCAGCAAGCCCGCAGACATATGCCCTATATGCCATGAGTAGCGGCCTTGCAACTGAATGTGGCCCAAGGTGTACTAAGCTTCACTATTAAAAAGGTCTCTGTTACCTCAAAATTAAGTTGTTTTTAAGTTATTCTTAAAGGCATTATGAATGCATCTGATAGAGGAGAATCGGTAGTGTATGCAAACATTTTTTTGCATCAGAAACTACCAAAATCAACCTTTAAACATTTAAATGAAGTTAGCAAGATGTCTTGAAGTTGAAAATAAGGGTTAACACCCTCTACAAACCTAGGCCATTTGTTTGAAAAAGGGTTTTGGCCAATCACGAGGAAGCAGAGGCTGAAACATTTGGTGCTGCTGTCTGTGCTGCAAAGCAGCCTGGGATATGTAGTCAAACTCATACAAAAATAAATATTACTTTCTAACATGTGCCAATTTGTGCAGCACATTAACACTACATTACACATGCAGCTTGCATCACTGCTGCTGGTGAGAAATAATCTGTCACCCCAGCAACCATGTGACTGGCAGCATTTCCTCATGGAAGTCACAACCTGTACCCAGATGCTATGCAACACGTACCCAGTGTTATGTGAGCGTCCTAGTGGTGTGCAATTCCAGATAGCAGTATCCAGCTTATAAATATGTAAGTACATTCAACTTTTCAATATAGTACATATTTGTTTTATAGCAAACATTTGAAACCCAGGAAACTTTCATATCCCTTTAAAGAGCATTATCACAACAAGGGCCAGATGGACGGATCACACTGATTAGATCCTCTGCTCCACTGTTTGTTAGGAAATAACTTGGAAATAGGCTTGTTTCAGGGTTTGGGAAAGATGTCAGTTGATAAGTGACCTTCAAGCTGAATGATATGACATAGTACCACTGGCTGAGCTCCCTGCAGAAGCAGCTGCCCCAGTTCAAATAGTGAATAGATTGATGAGAATAAAGTTACCAGCATTTTTCTCACGTAGATAGCTAATGCTTACATTACAACTGTCACTGTTGCCATGGCAACCCACAACAGTACAGCATTTTACCTCCTGTATCACAGTCAAAAAAAACGAGTTATAACCATTTGAGTCAAAAGTGAATTATTACTCAGATTATATTTTCTGCTGTATTCTTATGCAAATGAATAACTCACATAGCATATTTGGTGTGCAAATTAGGGATACAAGTAGTGATACTGCAGCTATAGCAAAATCTTCAGTCAAGACGCTGACAGGAGTAGCACAGACAGTCTAATGTGGTGGTCAAGTACCTTTCTCATTATCCAACTTGTCTTTTATTGTGCAAACTGCAAAGGTTAAAAGGAGTTAAGGATTGCCACTTTTACCCCTTTAATCCACTGGTTGGATAACCACAGCATTTCCATATTTTCCCCATGGCTATTTAACTTAGAGACTATCCAAGACTGGCTTCAATGTTAATGCTGGTGGCTGTGATTTCACTGTTTTGAGTATATCTGGTGACACAAGGTGATAGGCGAACTGAGATGGCTACTACTGGCTACTGACCATTTGATCATACCCAATAAAGGCCAATGGCCCTGTCTATGTTCCCAGACCAGTATGAAGGGGTTTCTGGGATCAGTGGGCAGCAGCAGGAAATGGACCAAAGTTATTCCACCTCCACCATACACCCCAACACAGTGAGGCCTGAAGCAGGCTACATGATCTCTAATGGTCACATAGCCTGTTAACCCCCCACCTAGACCACCTGGCGCCAGCCTAGCCCATGGTAAACCCCATAGGAAAATGGCTCCATGGCCACTGGTCCACATTAAATTTCCTGGCATTAGCAGGCCCCTCCTGACTAGGTCACGGAAAAACTGTATCACCAATGACAATGACTCCACTGATTGGTTGAAAGGTCAGGGGGAGGGAAATTTGAACTCCCAAACATACTTACCCTGTTTCCACAATGTATTTACTTTTCCACTGACTATAAATCTGTGTTTGAAAATAAAGTGTTATGTCCTGTTGGTTGAATCTGTTATGTATCGTTATTGGGGAAGGGAAATAACATGAATCCTGAGCTTTGCCGGTACGGAAGAAGTGCATCAGGATCAGCATCAGCTCATCGGAGCATACTAGCAAGTAAGGAAAGAGGGGGGTAGGGATTGGAGAGGGTGCAGTAAGGAGGAGGTTATGGGGGAAAGAAGATGATGATAAGGAAGGGGGAAGGAGGAGGATGATGATAAGGAGGGGGGAAGGAGGGGGGAAGGAGGAGAAGTTGGAGGATGATGATAAGGATGGGGGAAGGAGGAGGATGATGATAAGGGGGGATGATGATAAGAGGGGGAGGAGGAGGATGATAAGGGGGGGGAAGGAGGAGGATTTTTGTTTTCACTCGTATAAGCCGAGTGGGGCTTTTCAGCATAAAAAAATGTGCTGAAAAAAGTCGGCTTATACTCGAGTTTATACAGTACTTTTGAGTTAAACATTACTATGTTTCCATTGTTCCGTTGATTATAACTCTTTTTTTTAAATAAAATTTGATGCCCTTTTATTATTTTTATTATTATTATTATTATTATTATTATTATTATCATTGTTTATTTGTAACGCACCAACATATTCCGTAGCGCTATACATAAGTTACTTTACAGGCAATGACAAGTTCAAGATTCACACATTGCAATGAATGGAGGGCCCTGTCTTTGAGCTTGGAATCCGGTGTCCATAGCGCTTTCCCTAAAGCACCTTGCAGGATTGAAACTCGCAGACTTACAATCTAAAGGTTGAAGTTTGTATGTGGTACAGTAGGGAGAGAGTAGTGCTGAGCATGTTAGGGTGGAAGGTTATAGGCTTCTTGACAGAGGTGTGTTTTTATTGTTTTTATCTGGTGAAGCGAGGCAAGGAGTTCCAGAGAATAGTGGCAGCACGAGAAAAATCCTGGAGGCGGGGTTAGAGGAGGTGACAAGAGTGGTAGAAAGAAGAACGTCGTTAGCAGAACGAAGAGGATGTGTGGGTGAGTATTTGGAGATGAGAGCAGAGATGTATGGGGGTGCACTGTTATTCAGGGCTTTATAAGTTAGGGTCAAGATTTAAAATTTTATTCTGGAGGCTACGGGAAGCCAGTGAAGGGATTAACAAAGAGGAGCTGCTGACACTGAACGATGTGTACGGAAGATGAGTCTGGCGGAGGCATTCATTATGGATTGAAGTGGGGAGAGGAGAGTGATGGGCAGGCCAACAAGGAGCGAGTTGCAATAGTCAAGATGAGAAATGATGAGAGAGTGTATTAGAATCTTAGTAGTGTCTTGTGTAAGGTAATGGCGTATTTTGGATATGTTTTTTAGATGGAAAAGACAGGATTTGGTTAGAGACTGTATGTGTGGGATGAAAGAGAGGGCAGGGTCCAGTAGAACCCGAGACAACAGGCTTGGGAGGTGGGAGTGATGATGGCATTGTTGACAGAGAGAGAGATGTGAGGAATTGAAGCTGTAATAGATGGTGGGAAGATTAGGAGTTCAGTCTTAGACATGTTGGATTTCAGATGGTGGGCAGACATCTAAGAGGATATACTAGAGAGGCTGGTGGAGACGTGTGCTAGAAGAGAGGGGGTTATATCTGGTGCTGAGAGGCAGATTTGGGTGTCATCTGCATAAAGATGGTACTGGAACCCAAAAGAGTTTATTAGGGTGCCGAGTGAGGATGTGTAGATGGAGAAGAGGAGGGGGTCTAGGACTGATCCTTGACATACGCCAATAGACTGGGTGAGGAGAAGAAGATGTGCCGGAGAAGGAGACGCTAAATGATCGTTCTTGGAGGTATGATGAGAACCACAAGAGAGCAGTGTCTTGAATGCCGAGGGAGGAGAGAATGTGGAGAATGTGGAGTAGAAGTGGATGGTCAACTGTGTCAAAGGAGGCAGAGAGATCCAGAAGAAGCAAAATGGAAAAGTGGCCTTTAGACTTGGCGGTGAGCAGGTCATTGGTGACTTTTATGAGGGCTGTCTCAGTGGAGTGTTGGGGCCGAAAGTCGGATTGGAAGGATCCAGAAGAGAGTTAGAGGCGATGAAACTGGTAAGTTAGTTATAGATGACGCGCTCCAGCAGTTTGGAAGCCAGTGGAAGTTGAGAGATAAGGTGATAGTTAGAAGCAACCTCAGAATCGGATGAGGGTTTCTTGAGAGTGGGTGTAATTATGGCATGTTTTAGAGATGATGGAAACATGCCAGTGTTTAGGGAAAGGTTGAAGATGTGTGTGAGAGCTGGGATTAGTGTAGTAGAGAGGGGAGGGATGAGCTGAGATGGAATAGGATCCAAAGGACAGGTAGTGAGGTGAGAGGATGATATTAGGATGGAGACTTCATCCTCTGTTGCAGGGTTAAAGTAGTTCAAAGTGGCTGTGGGAATGGGGAGGGGAGTAGATTGGGTGTTGTTGGTTAGTTGAGAGGGTGGAGTGTGTGAGCCAAGATGAGAGGAGAGTTCATTGAGGATAGATTTAATTTTATGTGTAAAATGGTTGGCAAAGTCTTCAGCTGTGAGACAGGAAGGGATGGGGGGAGGCGGTGGGCGGAGGAGAGTACTGAAAGTGGCAAACAGACGTTTGGGGTTGGAGGGCAGAGTTGATATTAGTGATGTAAAGTAATGCTGTTTGGCCAGGTTGAGGGCAGAGGAGTAGGAACGTAGCATAAACTTGTAGTGAAAGAAATCTGTTGCGGAGCGTGATTTCCTCCATAGTCATTCAGCAGTGCGGGAGCACTTCTGAATGTAACGTGTGTGTGTACTGTGCCATGGTTGTGGATGAGATTGAGGGCATCTGCGTGTAGTTATGGGGGCAAGGTTGTCGAGGGTGGAAGAGAGAGTAGAGTTCTAGTGTGAGGTGGCAGTGTCAGGGCAGTTGAGGTTGATGATAGGGCTGAGAAGAGGTTGGAGCACAGTGGAGAGCTGTGTAGGGACGAGTTCTAGCAAGTTTCTGTGTTTTATTGTGGCTGGGGTTGAAGAAGAGTGATGGGAGGAAGATGTGGTGAGGTTGAAGGTAAGGAGGTGATGGTCAGATAGAGGGAGAGGGTGGATGACTGGGTTGGAGGTAGGGCTAATATTGGTGAAAATAAGTTCAAGAGAGTGTCCAGCATGGTGAGTTGAAGAATCTGTAAGTTGTGAGAGGCCGAGGGAAGAGGTGAGTGCAAGTAGTTTGGCGGCTGCTGGGGGAGTTGGTGTCAATGGCAATGTTGAAGTCACCAAGTATCAGTGTGGGAATGTTGGAGGAAAGAAAGCGTGGGAGACAGGCGGAAAAGTGATCGAGAAATTGAGAGGGAGTACCTGGGGGGCGATAGAGATACATATGAACCTGATGTGCGCCTTTATTGGTGAAGGAAAATACTACAAACCTTGAGCTTTGTCAGTCTGCAGTCCATCGCTCCTGTACATCCCGTGGGCCAAGGAACAAGACCCTTTTGGAGTCAAAGCCTACTCATCGAATCTCCTGGCGTGCTTGTCCAGTTGGCTGAGCTCAATGACAACTTAAAACATACTCTCCTTATTATTGCATAGTTTACATTAACTCATATTGCTTGTAGTATTAGTATGATTATTGCTGTATTAAGTAAATAACTTTTTACCTACTTTGTATTCAAGCAAATTGAGTTGTCTGTCCATCTGTACAGTCTAGAGTTGTGTCCTAATGTGATTCACAAAAATAAAAAACACAATTCCCATAGGACATAAAACATACAGACATTTAACCAAGCACTGAGAAAATTGAACTTTTTGGTTCAAACTAAAAATATAGTATTGTTACCCATGGCTTAGCGCTGTTTAGTAAATATGATCCTTAGCCATCCAGAGCTGCAGGGTAAATGAAGTTGCTTTTTTTTCTTCTTCATGTACATATCGTTTACTTGCAGACGGCTTTCAGTGTTCTTGGGTTAGGATTTCAGAGTATGTCTTATATTCTTTGATGCACCTGACTTACTGCAAACAAAAGTTCTCAAGTGCTGCCATGCATGGCTTGTGTTCTGTCTTTGTGACAGGAACGTCACTTTTGTAGCCTATCTATGTCTAGTTTATCAAAGCTTCTTTTTCATAAGCACAAAAAAACACAGCTAGGAGTTATACAGTAGTTGCTCAGCTTTGATGTCTTCAAGCTTTTCCTTGCAAAAGTGAAAGAGGTGGAATTCAATGTATTAGTTCAGACAAATTCACCTTTAGATCTCAGTCTCAGTATTTCTAATGACATATATATTGCATAGTTTCCATTTGTATGTATTTATTCTTCAGGTGTGGTGGACCCTTGCATTTAAAGAGCATTTTTAAATATTAAACTACATCTTTCTATTTGTGTTGTGAATAGTTAACTAAAGTACTGACATGTTTTTCTTTAATCTCCAGAGACGCTGCAACACAGGCGCTCATCGCCTGCGTGCCTTGGGTAGCGAGCCGTTAAGGCACTACAATGCACTACAACTATCACCACAAACACGATGAGGCAATGAAACACACGGCACTTAGACACAAAACACTTCCTAAACGCGGGATCGCCTTGGCCTGCAATTGGTTGACAAACTTGGGACTTAGAAAAAAAAATTACAAGACGCGGGACTTTGAAAAAAAAGATACGAGACGCCAAAAAATACGAGATTAACAGACGAACTGTGAAATCCAGAAAACAATAAAAACACACTAAATACAACAACAAAAAATTACAAAAACATCACAGACAGCACGGGGCAACAGGCAGGACGTCTGGGAGTGAGGTGGAACGCAAATTTAAGCAGATTTAAACGATTTTTGCAACTCAGAAATCACCTAAGCAAGGAAAAAAATGGCCTGCGCAAAAAACACTGCAAAATGCGTAGAAGTTTATACATCAAACTACTACAAAAGCCAGAAAATGCTCACGAGGCGCGTAACACATTAATAACATTACGAATCATACAATGCCGCTTTTCTCAATAAACCAACGGCTTTACCTTGCGCACACAGCCTATTTATAATGCACACTTGGAACATTCATTACACTTTATCAGCAGGGCACCAACACTCACAATGTATATTCTATGCTGTCGTAAAATACAAACAGATTGTTAGCTCTTCAGGCTGTTGCTGGCTGCATATATTAATTATAAATACTTAAAGTATATTAATTTATTCAATAAATAATTCATTATTACTTAACTACATATACATAAAAATATCTATCTCTCTTTATCATGACTGATCAAGGTGCTCAGAGGACCAAAAGTACATGACAGGAGAGGCTAGCAATGAGTGCCGAAGGCGCTCATTGTGATGCACGCGACAAGCGCGTAAGGCGGTCAGCGCAAGCCGCGCTATGAGCACTGAAGGTCCTCAGAGTACAAAACGGTTTACATTGTGTGTCAAACAGCATTCCCATGGCTTAAAATTTTATTGCCCCGTCATTTTTGACGGGCAAGTCGCTAGTATACAAATAAATGTAAATCACATTATTCTATGTTGTATTGTAAGGACGGACTCGCAGCCAGTGACATATCAGGATCACTTATATTTGCAAAGGTGTTCAGTTTTATCAATAAGGGAGCACTGTAGTTCTAGAAAAAAAAGCACATATTTGTTAAGTATGTCCTAATTTAACAATATTAGCAGATTTGAAAGTCATGGACATAATGCAGAAAAGTGACTCTGTTTATGAGTATAGGAATCAATTTTGTGTTTGTTACATCACTTCCTGGGTGCTGGTAGGGATGGTTGAGGGAGGAGGGAACATACAGCATTTCTTAATTGGATAAGATTACAATTGACACCACACCCCTTTCCCCTTGTTGGTCCAGAACCAAACTCTTTGCCTCAGAAAAATCTCTTCAGAAGTGTTAACACCCTCTCACATACACAACATCCACTAATGTATCATGACCCCTCTATGGTCCAGCAGAGGCGTCAAATTTTTTTTTTTCTAATTAAAGGCTAGCTGTATTAATTATGCTCTTAATCAAACTTAAAGTTTTCAAACATATTTTTTTTTCAGCGTGCGATGGCCCTTTAACTTTAACATAATTATTTGTACTTTTTGTGTGTAATGTGTGTTTGCGTAACGTATGCTTGCTGCCCTCCCAAGTATAAATATTTAATTGTTTTGTGTATTATTATGGCCCACCATCAAATATATTTAATAAATAGTTGCTTGTTGTGGATATGAGTAGTTATATTGTAAAAATTGCTCTGGATTATAGGGAAATGTCATGTCATGTGCAGAGAGCAATATACACGCACAGAAAAAGCAAAAATGGGCGCGTGCACACTGCGCAGGGGCTCCTCCACTTCACTGTTCAGGGGCTCCTCCACTTCACTGTCCAGGGGCTCCAAAAAGGTAGATCTGGCCCTGACCATCCTGTTAGGTTCTCGGGGTTGCAGAGATTCTAGCCAGTTGGATTGTCCAGAAAGGAGCCTTATCTCTTGTACTGATAACAACAGCTTTCTCCATTGGTAGTGTGAGGGGATAACGAGGAAGTAATCATCATCACTTACTGGTTTCTGTGCTCTGTTGCTAGATACAATCTTCAAAAATAGCACTTACAGCAAATCATCATCCTCCCACTAAGGAGAGATCTGGAAACATGTCACACAGTAACCACATGACCACCAGAACATCCGTCAAAGTGTTCTGCCCAAGATTTGGCTCATGCACAGGTGTCTTCTTGTTTCCCAGCCCGAGCATGCACATTGATCTTGATGACATCCTTGTGCATGTTTCTCGTTTTTTAAATGTGCATGCTCGGGCTTGGAAACATGAAGACATCTGTGCATGAGTCAAATCTCAGACAGATCACTTTGCCCATTATTCTTGTGGTTATTGGTTTGCTGTGTTACATGCCTCCGGAGGGGGGCATATTTACTGTATGTGTTATTTTGGAAGCTTGTATCTCACAGAAACAGGAAACCAATCATTTAAAAAAAAAATGTAAACAGATTTTGTTATATGATTATTATTAACTTTATTTTCTTCAAAATATGTCTTATGTAATCCCTTTTGTAACTGTTCCTGAACTTTCCCCTTTTATTGACTTCAGGCATACTTGTGTAAAATTCCTTTTCTGAGCTCTTGCTCCCTTCTTAAATGGTGGCACCTTATGTAATTTTTGCGAACCCTGTGGTATATAACCTGTAAAGATGGATGAAAATATTTATCTGACAACTACTGGTCTAAGGTCCCTATGGATTGCTGGATATGTTACGTCTATACAAGCAGCCCTATTAAATTCCCCCAAATTGTAAAACTGTAGCCCGTAACGGAACCCGCAAGACTTGCGGCTATTAGAATGACCTCGTAAAGCTACCCTCAAACATCAGGTTACATGCGGCAAAAGGCGCTCGTTGCGCTGGCGGAGATGAGCTCACCCCTCGACCCCCTTTGACTTTCGGACCCCAAATGCGGACCCTCTTGAAGCGAGGTGCCGCATTTGCGGAGGTAGAGGCTCCCACGTCAGCTGCAATCAGCCGCAGGCTCATTGCAGGCCGCAAAAGCGGACCCTCTTGAAGCAAGGGGCCGCATTTGCGGAGGTGGAGGCTCTACGGCGCCTCACAACCGGTTACAAACGACCACACAAGCGGCACTTTGAAAAAAAAAAACAAACCCGCAATGACGAACTAAGGACTTACACCAAAAAATACGAGCCGCCAGACTTTGAAAATAAAAAATTGTGGACTTACACAAAAAAAATTACGACCCGCAGAACTTAGCAAAAATCTGTGACGTACTCGCAAAAATACGACCTTAACGGACAACCTGTGCACAGCGACAAACATTAAAAAACACAAAAATACACACAAAAATACAAATAAAATCCTTACCGACAGCAAGGGGGGACACCCAGGACCTCTGCAACACAAGTTAAACATCGATTCCAGTCAAATTTACAAAGTTTACACACTTGAAAATGCCCTAAGCGAGAGAAAAAATGGCCGACGGAAAAAACGAAAACGAGGCTACACAACCCCTAAAGACGCAAAATACCGCAAAGCTAATACGGCTTTTACAAAAACCTGTATGACCTACAACACACACCATTAGCAAGGACCCTAATTCATACAAACCCACGTACCACATACACATTCTGCGCCATTTTACAACACTAACTTACAGAATGCGGAAGTACCCAGCTACACTAACGGCTTCCCCAAGCGCACGCAGCCTATTTATACTACACACTGTACACATTGCTGACACTTACACCTCAGCTCAACAACCCTTCAAATCTACATTGTATGCTGCAGGAACATGAAAACAGATTGTTAGCTCTTCAGCACATTCCTTGCTGCATATATTAATTACAAAGAGGTAAAGTATATACATTTATTATTTAATTAATTAATTAATTAATTAGCATAAAAAAACAAAATAGACACAAAACAAAAAAAAATTAACACCACACTAGCACAAACAACCACAAACACCTTCACCTCGCCACCCACAAGGAGCGCCAACGCTGCTCATAGGACACAAACTACACCAGGGGAGAGCCTTGCAATAAGCGACAAAACGAGATCATTGCGGACCTTACAATTAGCGCAAAAGCGCCTATGATAACAACAAATACACCAACCCAGACATTAGCAATGAGCGCCGAAGGCGCTCAGTGCCAGCCTCGCAATGAGCGCACAAGGATCTCAGACCACCAAAAGACTTACTCTCTGTGGCAAACAGCATTACCTTCTTGACCGTCAAGTCGCTAGTTTAGATATAACAGATTGCAACATCACAAATCTCAGAATACAATATTATAGGGAATTTCAAGAATACACAGGGGAAAATAATTTCAAATACTGATTATCACATTTCAAGTATATGATAATCGTTTTCTATGTCCAACATGCCACTATATGAATTATAATATGAAATAGCAACATGGATGTGAATTGGTCATCCAACTGTGGATCTGGGTATACTGACAAATGTTAGCAGTCCATTTTTTTTATTTGTTTTACACTATTTATGCATTAGTTTGAATCATACCAGAAGTTCCATTTACTGCCAATGTTGCCTTGGACAGAGGAGGTACAGTAACTCTTCTATGCTTGTCTGCTACAATTTAATTTCCTCCTAGAAAAAGAATATATATTAATACTTATTTTGAACAATAGACACTTTTTTGATTTGCAGTGTTAAGCGAATAATTTAAAATAAAACATAACTTTTATTGCTAAATTAAATAATAATAAACAATTATTATTTTAATACATTTTCTTTTAATTCAACAATAAAATGTAAGAATTAGTTAAAATTATTTTCTCTTCTCTTTTGTCGGTACTTGACACATATAGAGTGCCAATACCGTAAATCTATAATTATTGAGTTGCAGAAATAAAAAATATAGTGCAATATAGTTTGAATATGTGGATAGTCTATAGTATGTGGATATAAACAATTGAAAAATAGCTTTAGTTATTTCCTTCATTGCTGACATATACCTGCTTTGACTTTTTAGTACATGTATTTTTTGTAATTCACATTGGTGTTAATGTATTTGTTTTATGTTTATTTTTGCCACATATATGCTACTAAGTTGAGTTATTTAATAATATTGAAAATATTGCCTATTTCTATCCTGCAGTTTTAAATGAGGATACTTTATTGCAATATATGATGATGATCTCAGATTATTAAAATGTGACTTTCATTATTAGCCTTAGACCTAGTCCTCAGTTTTCAACCGAAATGTCCTGTGAAATAATTTTGATAAATGTACATGCACCAATGTTAACCAGATCATAGTTGTAGTCTCGTATATCATTGCTTTTGGATCAATATTTAAATAACAGTATATTCTGATGATTGGTTGTCATATATTACTTCACATAAGCTATAAAATACTACTCTATTTATTTTCTATGCTTTTTAAACTTCACTGTCCCCTCACAGCTCTCTTCCCCCCAATTCTCCCTCCCTCTAACCAAACAAAAATGTCTTCCCAAAGTAGCTCCTTCCCGAGCCCCATCCCCATTCAACTGGCCCCTCTAAATTTTCTAACCCCTAAGACCACTTCCCAATGCAGCTCCCCCCAATACCCCTCTCCCCCAGGCACTGGCCCCTCCTAATTATATTAGCCCTAAGACCCCTTCTAAAAGCAGCTCCCTACTACCCGCAGCCACTGGCCCCACTTAATTTTCTTACCTCTGTACCAAGACACCTTCTGTAAGTAGCGAGTTTCTAGTCTTGTAGGGTTCTTTGGAAAAAACATTTCTACAAAGATTATAAGCTCAAAACAAGTTCCTTCTTTTTCTGATTTTGTTAATATTGTATTTTCTTTGTTCTTATCCCCTGTACAGCGCTACAGAATATGATGGTGCGATACAAATACAAGTTAATAACAATAATAATAATAAGACATTTTTCCCATAATAAATATCTATCTCAGCCTTCAATAATACTGCTATGTAACCCAAGTAAACCTTAGTTAAACTAACCTTGGGATCATGGAGTTATTTGCAGTGTGCTCAAATATCTGTTTTACAAACTGGTTTCATTATTTTCTTATAATTAAAACTGCCATAATTTGATGATTTTCATATCTGTGATAATATGAAACGGGAGATTTATCTTTCCAGCAACATTGACTTTTGATAGGTCATTTTTTTCTAGTGGTGCTGGTGAAATTAATGGCCCTGTTACCCTACATGTTACATGGCCACAGAAAGGCTTTTGTTTCAAATGTGCCAGGGCTTCTGTGTTTGCAGGCTGTTATTATTGAGCCTTCTCAAATTTCTCTATAGGGAGCTTGGTTAGCTTTGACAGCTAGCAAAACAGTCCTGCTTCTCAGACGCTTGTGTTCTCAGTTTTTCTATCAAGGAGACTCAAGTATGGTCTGTATTCACTAAGGGTGGAGTTGTCTCTTTAGGGCTATTTCAGGCAGCGCCAATTACAACTTAATAGTTCTCATAGGGGGCTTACCAACCTTTAAAAGCAGCCCATACTGATAAAATAATAATAATTATTATTATTATTATTATTATTAACTTTATTTATATCGCGCCAACATATTCCGTAGCGCTGTACAGGGGGTTAGTACATGGCAAAAAACAAACTTAACACCTTAAAGAATGGAGGGCCCTGTTTTTGAGCATATAATCAAATGTACATAGTGCTTGTTCTGGACCTATCCTGTTTGATGCGTGCATTTCTAGAAGTGCGCCGACGACTCTAGAGACGCGAGCCCAGCACGCTGGGTAAGTGGTTAGAGGTTATGGTTACAGAGTTAGGGGGTTAGGGTTAGGAAGTGAGGCTTAGGGGGTTAGGGTTAGGAAGTGAGGTTTAGGGGGTTAGGGTTAGGAAGTGGGCTTTAGGGGGGAAAATAGTGTGTTTGTATTCAATATGTCACTCTTTCTCTGAATACTGATCATTTTTGGCAGGTATACTTGTCCTGGAGTATGTATTTGTAGAATTCAGACATATATTAGATTATAATACAGCTTCCACCATTGGTAAATTGTGATATCACTAGAAAATAGTATATTTAAACCCAATATTGTGTATCCCTCTTTGGCACTTGAAATGTTATGAGGGTGGAAGTTGTTGGTGAAGTTTCTGTCATTGTGAAGACATTTTCTAGTGAAATGAGGGCTATGCATTAGAACAAAATGTGGCTTCTTTGCGAAACCACTGTTTTACTTTTATATTGACCAAATTCCCTAATATTAACCTTTATTTGAATGCTTTTAACAGTTTATTTTGTAACTTAGAACATTAACATAATGTATGAGGAGCCAGTGGCAGTACCAAACTCTGTGAGGTACCCTAGAACCAGGCCCTCTCAGGCACAGCTGCCACTGAACTAACGGTGCTTCTAGAACATCTGGGCACCTCCACGTCACGCGCAGCCCGAAACCATCCCATTGGCTAGGAGTACCGCTGCTCCCATTGGCTGCTTCTAAGGATGCGTCAGGCGCCACGTCCGCAGCCACTGCACAGTTTAGTGTGAGAGCCCAGGCAGCGGGAGGCGGGGGAGACAGGATCCGTGTCCCGGGGCTGCGCGACTGGCAATATCGAGCTAAGACTCACGTCTGTTGGCGAGCAGTGCGCGGAGAGTTTTGTTTATTAGCTGGTTATCTCTTCACGTTGGCGGGTGAGTATGTGTGGGATGGAGCAGCAGTGACAGGGTTAATGTGTATGTTTGTATTTATATATGTGTGTGTATATATATATATATATATATATATATATATATATATATACACACGACGAGGACAAGGAGTGCATGTGATATATAATTAGCTATAATGATATCTATAGATCAAGATACACATCTGTCTGTATATATAGATATCTATATAGATTAATGGATTTAAGAACATATAGATTAAGACTTCAATGTATATTCTAACAATTGCATATATCCAAGGAGAGAGCAAATACTTCTAAATAGGGAGCTTTTAAGTCAGATCTCTGGGTCCATATCATTTAATTTGTGCGTGTATGTGTATATATATATATTATGTGTGTGTGTGTGTATATATTATATATTATATTTATATTTATAAATATATATATATATATATATATATATACATACACACACACACTGCAAAAGTTGATGCAATAAATGATGCACATTGTATGTGTTTATATGTGTGGATAAATATATATATATATATATATATATATATACACACACCTTACATTATCTGGACCAGGAGATCTGACTTAGAAGCAGCTCCCTATTTGCATACATGTAATTTGTATGCAGTCTTTTTCCACACTACAAAAGGTTGATGCAGTAAAATGATGCACAATGCATTGTCTGTTGCTTATCTACACCTTTTTGTAGTCACATGTAGGCCACTTCCACCATCACACAAGTAATACAAGTTTGTCAGGTCCCCTATTGAGTAGTGTGTCCCTTTGTGGCTTGTGTTTCACTATTGCTCATATAGATACCTACATATGATTATTATCTCATGTGAGACTTTGCAGTATAGCCCCCACTTTCCTCCTGCATTGAGTTTGTTAGTTATTGGGGTGCCCCAGGTCCTGCTTGCTTGCATTGCAGTTTGGATTGCACATGCATGTAGATGGGCGCATACCTTACTTTGGTGACCTGTTTACACCCTGTATGTAGATGTGTTGTTGCAGAGCGTGGCAGAGCACACACAGGCAGGAGATCAGGTTAATTCTCAGCCCTGCCACGTCACTGATCTCCAGAAAGCCTCCCTGTGCTGCTCTCAGAGCCAGGCCGCCTCCCTGCAACTGCCTTGAGACTTGAGAAGCCCAGTAAGCAGCATCTTGTAAACGAGTGCTCATTGCAAACTTAGCATTGCATGCTTTTCTTGCACACTCTCTAAAAAACTACATTTTATCATGATGAGTTCACTTTTTGTGATGGCTCAGTTTTCATTGTTTACATTTATGTTGTAAATTGCCACTTTAACTACCTATCCATAAAACTCATCTGATTAATTGAGGTTTTATGATTGCCATGGCTAATAATGATTCAGTGGAATAATGCATGGTATGTAGTTGCATCATATAGAAGCCTGGCATATGGATACATGTGATGTAAGTACAGTGGAATGGACTAAAACATGTAGATCTTCACATTTTAATGTCAGTGTAAGATGGTAGAATCGTGTTTGCTATGTAATTTTGTTGCTACAGTTGGTTTTGAGTAATCATTTTACAAAATGTACACTTAAAGTATTTATAAAATAAATATTTACATTTCATGGATTTTCAATGCATCTGATAGAGGCGACTCGGTAGTCTATGCAAATATATTGTTGCTTGAAAAAATACCCCAAATAAACATTAATAAAATTACCCTGAAATTTCTTCAGTGTTGTGGGATGTGATTTTGAGAAGGAATTACCATTGAAGACCTTATCTAAATTTAGCATAAAATTCATGATTTTGGCCAATCCCAGGCCATAACATAGTTTCAATATCTGAGAAACCAGTTTGTGCAGCAAAGTATCATGGGATGTGTAGTCTTCCTCCTCCACAGGGAAGCAAGGAGGAGCTCAGTCATTGATTATGTGGATTTCTGCACAGTGCTGCTGTTGGCTTGAAGGGTAGTATAGGTTTAAAACATACTTGAATGCAGTGATTCTATTGGTAGGTACTAGGTGCCTATGTAGGCACCTCTGGGTGTGAAACCAATTTTTAAAAAAATAAAATATATCTGTATTGTGTGTTTCTGATATGCAGCCTTATTAAATTGTGATTCGGTCAATTGAATAGGGCTCTATATAAGCACAGAGCATATTTTTTTACAGACGTTTTTAGTTGGTGAAGACCTTGCTTTTGGATAGAAGTTTAATAACTAAAAACTTCTGTAAAAAAGATATGCTCTGTGCTTATATAGAGCCCTATTCAATTGGCCAAATCACAATTTAATAAGGCTGATAAGCAGCAAGTGTTAGATTAGAAAAAGGTAACAGGGAAGCTTAAATATACCTTTAACATTGTGTCTGTGGCACTGCCACTGATTAACTGCATTTCCCTAACACTGTAGGTCCTGGCTTTGCTTTCCAAAGTTTCCATATACAGGACATCACTCATAAGGGATGCCTTGTGTAATCTATTTTTAGGATTATTTTTTTCATCTTTTGTAAACCACATGAACTCTGTAACCTTTCTGAGACTTTAGAAGGGCACTGTATTATGCATGCAAAATCTGTTCTGAATAATTTTGCTATATTTTTTTTTTTTTTTTTTTTAAATCCTTCTGTACACACCATTTCTTTGTGCTTCTGGACATTTCGAGAAGCTCCTGGATAGTGTAAATTGGTTATCTTTTCATGGAATAAGAATGGTTGTGTTTTTTTTAGTATATTATAAAACATTAAAAATTAAAATAACTGGTATTTTTTTTCGCAGTCATCATATTTGCAAAATATCTAACTTATGTGTGTGTATTGTATGTATGTATGTGTTGTATGTATGTATATGTATATGTGTGTGTATATATATAATATATATATATATATATATATATAATATTATATATATATATATATAGTATGTGTGTGCTGCAGGAGGCTTTGTAATGCCACAGATCAATGAAAATTAGTTGGATACCATTATTTTTAAGACATCTGTTTTGTTAGGTCTCCTAACCAAACAATGGTCACACATTGAGACACGTCTTGTCTAGCAAGGAAGGGGGGGGGGGGGGGTGTCTTTGATAAATATACTGTTAGGAATCATGAAGGCCAGACATTGAAAGCCATATACACTATATAATTTACAGAAAAAAACAATAATTATTGCATCTGTTTTGATGTGTATATTTATATAAATCATTTAAAAAACTATACTTGATATGTTTTTTGAGCTAAGGTTTCCAAATCCGGACATTTTGGGACACACACACATTTTAAAAAAACAAACCACAAAACAAAAACAAGTTCCTGCATTATATTACCCATCAGGAAAGTATTTTTGTTAAGATTGCACACACTATAAAGATTGATGCAATAATTGAACGTTTGTTTATTTTCTTATATACACTTTAAGGCCTGAGGTTCCACATTATAAATGCAGCTATACATAGTGTTGTATATGAATACTATACAAGGTTTTGGACTTTTCAGTTCTATTTGGTAGCTGTTTATTTACTTAGCCAAGGACAATGCTGAGATCTTTATATGAATTGTGATGCTGTTCTTTTTTTACAACAGGCCAGCACAGCAGATAATTGGAATGTTTTCTGTATACCACTCCTTGGGTCATTGCTTTCTGCACTCCTCTGTATCACCTCTCTGCATTGTTTTTCTTAGTGGGACTTAGACTGTTTTCTTTAAAGTGTGTTTGCTCTTCTCCTCCATTCTTCTACTTTGCATTACTTTACCATCATGAATCGTAATAAACCTTTTCTTTTCGTCTTAGCACAATGACTCCAGACAGAGAAAAACCGAAGGAGGAGGTCCCTTCATACCTACGAGAGGATTCCCCCCAGAGGGTAATTTCTTTTAAACTCAAGGGAACTGTTTATTTCTGAATTTGTTGTTGTTGTTACACCTGGTTTATTCAAATCGAACTGAAAGACCAATTTTACCATATTGACCTGTAGTCAAATGTATTTCTAATGTTGATGGTTCCAAGAGAACGAAATGGTGCAAGCGTCTTAGACATACCAGTTGGCCAAGATATACCTTACAGTTGGGGAGGATTAAAGTAAATACATATACTGATATAGCTTTTCATATTCTTACTCCCAATACCTCCCTGCCCACAAATGCAGACCATCACACATTCCATGTTAGTCGGGTGAACTATAAATTAAATTGTAGATCCTCTGAGTGTATAAAATATTAGCTTTTTACAAATACTCCGTAATACTATTAGATACCAAAATAATTATTAAGAACCAAAAGTGTATATATAACATTTCAAATATATAATATGTAGCATTTAGGTACATACCAAGATTCTTATAAATACAATGTGGCATACATGTGTATAAATTGAAACATACACACAAGAGTAAAATATATAAGTAAGAAGCATGCTACAGTTATTTATGATTCAGAGAGCATCATTCATAAAGCTGCATTCTTCAAAATATTTAGGAACGCAAAGTAAAAGTGGTTAATGAGAAAGAAAAGATGGCACTTTTGTTATAGGGGTTTTGGAGGGAAAATGGCAGTTTGGGGAGGATTTGGAGATTAGTGCTAAGATGTAGGAAAATGCAGTGTTAGTAGGAGCTTTATTTTATTGACTAAGATTTAAAAATTTGCTGTGGTAGGTGCTGGGCACCAACCAAGGCACAGGTAAACAAGAATAAAGATAAATTATGAAGAAACCATAGGCTAACCTGAGCTGTTATCACAATCCATAACAATATAACATTTAATATAGGCATCACATGCATTCAGAGCTTTTGGCTGGATGTTTTTTTCCCCTCTATCTTTGCAAAAATCACCACATAATGCAAAGCTTATCTAACAATCTACTATAATTTCTAAAACTAAGTTATATATTTGAAATATGTGGTTTCCTTATATTCTGCATCACTGTTCAAATAAGACTCCAATAAGTATCTGCCTTATGCAGGAATACAGTGGGAAGATTTTTCTTTGTTTACAGATTTTTCAGTTAGACGGGTTGTTACCTTTCTGTATGAACAGATGATGAATTGACGGAGATTGTCAGAGGAAATAGAGTGGCAGATGTGCTTAGTCAAGAGTGGCTTTGATGTTCCTGGTATACTTTCTGAGATATGTATAAACTGGCAAAGATGTTGATGTTGTCTCTTCTGTGGAAGAAATTCACTGTAATACAACAATAATATGAATTATTTAATGGCTCTAGCACTGTTTTATACCCAGTATCTCTGATGTTTACAATTGATCTTCCATGGCATTCAAGTCTATAAAGATCTATATTTGTTAGGGAAAAACAATTTAGAAATCATTATTTCAAATTGATGGAAGTGATAAAAACATCAACTTCTGTTACTTCACAATGTATTTCTATGCTTTATAAATAGAAATATGTATTTCATGTGCAGTGTAGCTGCCATTCCCCTTCATCAGGAGCTTCCGTTTAGAAAGTGCAGTCTGCAAACAATTTACACTCTTTGATTATAATTTTCTCTTTTAAATCTGTCAGTTTGATATTTTACATAGTTCTTGCTGAGCGATTTTGCAGCATAATTTAGACATTTATTTTAAATGATGTTTATGCTTTTTATAGAGGGCTTCCTACTCATATGTTAAAGGTTTCAATGGGGTTTGGATTTGGTGACTAGTCACACTGTGGATCTGGGTTTGATATCCAGTCAGAGGGATACCAAAAGGTCACACCACCTTGAAGCCATGCAGGGTTGGTCCTGGTCAGTACTTGGATTGGAGACTGCCTAGGAATAATAGGAGCTGTATGCTGTGGCCCACTTTTTTAGAAAGAACTAGCAACCCACTCCGGTATCTCTGCCATGAAAGCCAAGTGGATCAGCATGGTGTGTTACGGTCCATGAGGTCACCAGAAGTTGTACATGACTGAATGACGCAAAACAAACACACCATCTGTTAGCATAGGTATACAGTGCATGCATCATAATTAAATATTAAATGTCCTTTCCCCATTTCAGATTCCTCAAAGAAGCTCTGTCTGACATCTCTGCATCCAAGTCATGGCAACACAACCCTGGGCACTTGATCTGTTTCAAAACAACTGGAAGAAGTTAAGCAAGTTATTATATCAGTCAAAAAAAGAAATACCTTTTTGGAGACACAAATATATAATAAATATAAAAAAAATATATACAATGTTATACATAGAGATGTTGCTCATTAGCTCTTAATGTTATCAACCATTCATTTTTTGTTTATTTTATGTACAATAATAAAAGTTCCATTTTTTAGAAAATATAGCTTTAGGTATCAAGTCACATGTCTTAAACTTACATTACTATACCTCCTGGATTTAATTCCACATTCAGGCTAATATTTTAACATGAAATAAAGTTAATATATCATGTAATTGCTCTAAATGGTTACACGGCTATTCAGCACGCTCCACTTCTAGTAAGGACTATGTAAAGCAAGGAAAAATAGAAAGAATATAATTTAAGTGTATTTGAGTTTTCAAACTTGCTTGTGTAGATGAATAAAACCGTTGCATGTTCACCTAATTTAAATATTAAGCCCATGTTGCCACAAATATGGAGATATTCTGACTGGATGGATAATACAATTTTGTTAAATGGTAAAGCAGATTTATATATTATGTCTTACTCATTCTGTAATAATCATACTTACATTGTTCTTGTCAGTGTTCTTTTAAAAACACTCTAAGTAGTGGAGCCAAGCCACATTGAAAACTAGCTGAATAATTGTTCTTATAGGGAGAGGTTTTGGCACTCCTGAGGTTTAATGGTGAAAATATTTATCATTGTTTGCCGAATCTGTCCAACATAGTAAATATAATCTGATATTTATCTCATGTGAGAAATGTCTTAACAAATCTGTTCTTCTATAGAAAAAAATTAAAATAAGTATTGATGCAAATTTAAAAAAAAAAAAAGATATTTGTATTCCCAAAAGGCTACCTTTCTATAGTGCAGCTTTTCAGATTTTAATAAGCTTATATTGTGCTTAGAAGCCAGTTAGTCTAGTTATCAGCCGGACAGACTTTTTTTAGGTGCTAGAGAAGGGTTTAATGTACCGTATCACATATATAGTTGTGAGCGTACGGGTCGTTGCTCACGCTTGCGGGCTCGCGAGCGAGGGCCTCAAGTTGCTGGCGAGGTCACTGGGCACGGGCCTCAGTTTGCTGGCATGGAGCGCCGAAGGCGCTCCATGCCAGCAACTGAGGGCCCCTCGCGAAGCGAGGGACCTCAGTTGCTGGCGAGGGTCACTGGGCAAGGGCCTCAAACCCTCGCAAAATTTCACGTCGCTACTCAAAAAAAACAACGACACACAAATTACGACACTCGCTAATTTTACGAGGAACCGCAAACAACGTACGAAACAACGTTACCACACATTACGACCTCCGCAAACATCGGACGCAACACGCCGACATACACAACCAATTTAAAACACAATACAATACACACAGCAACATACATAAAAAAATTACCTACACCAAGAGGGAGCACCCTGAGACCTCAAAAATGCAACTTACACCTCGATTTTACTCGAAATAAAACAGTTTAGAGACTAAAAAAAAATCTAAGCGAGAGAAAAAATGGCCGCCGAACAAACCGAAAACGAGGCTACAGCACTCTAAACTCGCAAAACACCACAAAACACCTACGGATATTCCGATACAGACCTATACCACACATTACTCGCCATTTTACCACCAATTGCGGAAGTACCACGACTACGCTAACGGTTTGGTCCGCGCACAGCACAGTGTTACACTGCACACGTTCATCACCGCTTACACAGCAGCTCCACACCACTAAAGCTGCAGCAACATCAACACAGATTGCCAGATCTTCATCACAATGCTTCAAAATAGGTACACTATATTCATTTACTAATTTAGCTACCTTACAATTTCATTGCCGTCATTTTTTGACGGGCAATTCGCTAGTATATAATAAAAATGAATGACTTGTTAATTGCCTGAAAAAAACTAAAACACTGGTGACTCAACAAAACCTAGGCCAGGGAGAGAATGGATTCTAAATTTTTACCATTCGGCTCGAGATTTTTTTGGGTTCTTGTATCTATTTTGCTTTTTATTACTAGTTACTTACCAAACATCCATATTTTGTACAGTGCTGTACAATTTATGGTACTTACAATTTCTATTAGAGTAACAAATAATCCTCTTGTTCCTACCTCCCGCTTGCTGCATAGATGTATTTTGTTTATGGCCTATATAAAGACCTAAAGAATTTAGGTCCTGTTTTTTAAGACCTGTATTGCAATGTAAACCCCCACTGACTAAAGTGTGTGTGTGTGTGTGTGTATGAGTGTATGTATGTATATGTATATGTATATATGTATATATATATATATATATATATATATATATATATATATATAATTTTTTATTTTTTGAAAAAGAAATTAAATAAAAATAAAACATTTCTAATTGTTGTTCTCTTCAACATCATCCAGATCAGATTCAGATTTGCTTATAATTTGACTCTGTTTCTGTCTAAAATCATCAATTGTACTTCCATAAGAATGAATTGACAGCAGAAAAGAACCAGAATGGCCTTCTAGTATGCCTATTCTATCTATTAAATTAATTTGGCTTAATCAACCATCAGGATAACCTTAGGACTTCCCAGGCATGCTTAAATTCCTTATCGGTGTATTGTCTCTACCACAATAAAAGGCAGTTCCAGTTATCAACTTCCCTTTCTGTAAAATGTTACTTTTGCACATTACCCCTACATCTTCCATCCTATGTGTTGTAATCCAAATGCCGCTGATCTCACTAATCCAGTCATGTCTATATTTTATTGTCATGATGTAATTAAGACATTAAAGCTGAGAAATGTTACAAGAAACAGCCACCAGCAAAGAGTTTTCTTTATACTCTGAATTGCCATCTATTATGCAATGATTGTTGCAAGGTTTAATTTACCTTTGTCACCGGTATTCTATAGTCTTTAACCCTGTGTGCTGTCAGATGGACCTTCGTTCTTCTATTGGAGTCATGATTCACCATTCATCTGTTTAATGACTGCATTTGTCATTGATGTCTGAACTCTGTCTCTCACAAATACTGACAAGCTAGATTAGCCGGTCAGTACAGAGTCCTGATAATGCTGAGTCTGCAATGATTACATGTAATTTAAGAGGAAACTGACATCACAATATAAGATTACCTTTTTTGTATAGCATTGATGGACTGCTGCTCAGGTTCCCCTTTACCCCCATTTTCTACAGTGAGACTGAACATACATTTTGCTAAGGTGCAAAGACTAAATTCGAAGGTCCATTGTAGCAAATTCCACCTTCGGTGGCAAACAAGGGCCTATATCACTAGCACATTTTATACAAGGTGCTTCATTTAACAGGAAGTGGAATGGGACCTTTAATTTCCAGTATGACTGATCTCATTCTATTCTCCATACACGCAACTTTTTTATATAAGTTTGTTTATAGAGAAAAAGTAAAAACCCACTTTCTTGTAAACATACGAGCAGATTTATGATTATGAGCAGCCTTTTTATTTATTTATATATATATATTTAAACCGAATGAATTGATCATTTTCTTTCCATCTTACAACTGCTGCTTCTTACAACATTTTCAATCCATGTAACTGATTTATGACATCATCTCCAGATTAGAATGGTTAATTTATAAACCACTTTCTCTTAAAATCTGTTATTAAATGCCATATTGGTGGGGTAAAGATGATTAGTTTTAACATACTAATATGCTACTAAAATATGGAAGGAGGAGTAGGAGTCATGTTGGGGGGGGGGGGGGGGGTGGGGGGTCGTTGATTTTTCCTCTCTAGGATTTCTGCCTAATAATTAAGTTGTTTGTTATATACATTGGAGTAGACCTTCTATGGCATTTAACCTACTGGCTAGATTGTCTCAAAATAGACAATTGATCCAATTGACATGGCACCCTAGCTCTGTTTTTGTCCACTCACTTTAATTCGGCACACCCAATGTGCTCTTAGTCACTGCTATTTGATGGAATTTGCAATGTAAATTACTGGGAGTGTACACATTTTCCCTCCCTTTGTTTAGGGATTTGGGTGGTTTCTAGTTTCATACACAGATTTGTTTTTTTGTTTGTTTGTTTTTTAATGCAGTGATCAGGAAATGTTTTATGATTTTTACTCTTGTGAGCATCTTTAAATAGCTACTTATACCGTTTGACATAAAACATATACATTATGCCATCACTTTCCAGGTTTGAAATACCTACCATTATCTGCTAGATAAACAATCTTGTAACCTAAATCCTACTACTCCGGTGTGTGTAAAAACTCCCCTGGAACTGCATAATGCTTTTTCCTAAAGAAACATGGAGATGATAGATCTAGGATGCATAGTTAAGGCCCAAATCAAAATTTGCTTTTAGAGACCAATGTTTTTTACTTCGAAATAAGTCAAGTGGTTTTGGCAGTCAGGGCTCTACTTTGGTATGTAAGATCAACAATATTAAAAGAACACTGTAGTTTGGGGAAAATGTTATGTTTTTTGAAGTATACACAAACTAACATTAAAGCTATTTTCTAAGCATTGAGCATAAAAGCATTTTGTTACAGAATTTACCTAAATTGTGTTTGTGGGCTTAAAGGTGGAATGTTTTCCCACATTTTTTCTGGTTTTGAGACTGAGGGGTATTTTGTAGTAATGCGTCTTTTAAAAATCTTTTCAGGAGTGGGGTGGGCAGAGGGAGTGGAATTTTATCTTAATTCAGATTTGCTTATAGTATTTGATATTTCTCCCACCCCCCTCCAGGTGCAGGGCAGCTGCTAGGGGATCTTACAAGCTCTGCTTTCTGTTTTCTGTTCCCAACCCCCTTGTACATTGAACGAGGAGTAGTAGCATCCCATATCTCAGTAATTCACTAAACCTGTGTACATAAATTGTAATGGCAAAATGCTATGCTTCATTGTTGTTGCATTTTACATTTGCTTTAATACATAAAATAATGAGAATTTTAACCTTTTTTTATCATTCTAGATTCAGTCAAGGATCACCCTCAGCAGCAGCCTGGCATGTTTTCTCGTGTGACAGGCGGCATATTCAGCGTGACCAAAGGAGCTGTTGGAGCACCATTGGAGGAGTTGCCTGGATTGGTGGAAAAGGTTATGAAGTAACCAAAACGGCCGTCACATTCTGTGCCTAGTATAGGAGTTGGCATTTGTAAAAGGCGGCGTGTCTGCCGTCACTGGCAGCGTAGCAGCTGTGGGCTCTGCCGTCTCAAATAAAGTGTCCCGGCAAAAAGGAAAGACAAATCTGACTGAGCCCAAAAACTGCTTTTGACAAGAACTGTCCCAGCTGGTGATTTGGCACCTGCAGATGATTTGTGTGACCCCCAATACCCACATAAGACATTTATCTCTGTAGCGCTGTCATGGCTGCTTGGTTAAGGAGAAGCATCAAACTGTAATTCAAATGTTACATTTTATCACTCTAAACCAAATCATGTGTATTAAGGTAAAAGCCGTTTGAATTTTCAGTTGATGGTAACCCTCAAAGTTGAAATTCACAAGGCCATTTGTTAGTGGACATGGTGTATTTGCCTTTTTGTAAGCTTTTGTAGACAGCCTCACAGTAAATACTACAACATTTCACACAACTTTCCTTGGTGGGTTACAATGAATTTCACTGTTTTTTTTTTTTTTCCTGGATTTAAAATATTGGCTATGCCAGTTTATTATTTCCATATAGCACACAACAACATTAACGACAAGTCAACAAGAGCAAGCCAAGCGAGTAAAGTGGAGACAAAAACTGCCACAACAAACAAAAATGTGAGCTGCATTTTTACAAGTGTCAGTTTAAGTGTGTTTTTTATAGTCCAAAATTTCAATCCTTATATTTTTCCCTTTTTCAAAAAATGTGCATATTTATCATTTGTTACACAATACAATTTGGATGGTTCTTGCAATAGGTAAAAAACATTGTCTGTAAATCTGAGCATTTTCGTTTGTTTAGTCAGATTATGGTTTTGTAGTCTGTACCTCCCATTCATTGGCTTTTGGTTTTCCAGCACGATAAAAAGTGTGGGTGTAATTTATTGTATGACCTAAAATTTTGAGATGTACATTAATGGTTAGATAGTGTTTAACAAACATCTTAGTGCCTTATAGAATGCCTTTATTTCCTCAGGTACACTGCTTGTTGTGGTTATTTACACTAAACTCCAATTGTCCTGTGATTCACAACCATTTTTATGTTATAAATAAACATTTTTTTAATGCTGACGTCCTTCCTGTTGCAAATGCATTTTATATACCTTTTTATCACTCCCTTTTAAATTTGCTTGCGGGTGAAAGTGTGCTCTCCCCTTTAAACAGGATCACTGTATCGTTAAACCTATAAGGTTTTTTTTAATAACGGATTAGCTATTAAATCAGTATTTGAAAACAACCTTACATTTAGACTTTAGTGTTGCAGTCTGTAGCGGAGTGGTAGGCAACTTGGTCCTTAAAGGGCTGCCAACAGTCTAGGATTTCTATTTCTTTGCTTAGGTATTTAGGGTTTCTCTGCTTTAACACACATGTTGCACTTGTGCTCATGCAGAGAAATATTGAAATCCTGTCCTGTCGGTTGGCTCACAACTGCTCCTAGCAGCAACTGTTTTTCTCTTGGGTGAACAAGGTATGAGATCTGTCCAAGTGGCTATTAGGACATCCTTCTGGGCAATCTTCCTCAACACCCTGGCCACCTATTGAGGATTGAATGTGCAATATAAACTTCATAATGTAAGTTTTTAAAGCTAACTAGAAATGTAATTAATTCAAGTACTGATTATTATTGCTAATTAAATACCTTATTGTATGACCATTCCATGCCTTTCTGTATCACCATTACATCGGTCCCTTTAAAACGTGTTTATGTTTTCTATTTCTTTTTACTCTTGCGAATCATCCCAAGTGGTAGTTTACATATTTTTATATTTTGCCTTATGTTTATTCTCTTTATAATTATTTTGCTTTATTTTTTGAACATAGGGTTGACCAGCAGACGTGCTAAGCATGACTTGGCTATTACTCTTCTATGTCTGCTTACTGCTTTTAGTTTATCCATTAAAGTGAAGGCCTTTTCCCCCCTTGTATTTTAATACTCTTAGGTATGTACTGCGTTAGTCGCACCAATTGGACTGTGAATTGTGGCAAGATTAAAAATAAACTTTGAGCCTGAGTAGATTAATAGATTTGTCCCGACTGCAGTTCATTAAGATGATTTTGTTTTGCTCCTTGCCATTATGACCTGTAAATGCCAACCCAATGTGTAATAGGATTTTATCATGAAGAACCGTATTGGCCTAATTTTAGGAGATTAGAGTCGGGGTATATCAAACTGGCCGTCCAGAGACTTGCACTCGGTTTCAATGGAACCATCCATATATAAAGGGACGTTTCCCCATATGGTATTTTTAGAATGGTACCTAATTAATAACAAGCTCTTTATTTATATGATTTTACTAATCGGCTTAGTTACTCCTTATGTTTTGGGCATGCCCAGTGGTTTTACACATGGCTTACAACTGAGCACAATAGTCAGAGCCCCAGCCGGATAATGTGCAATTATTGGTAATGATCTGCAATTAGAAAATATACCATATTGCCTTTGAGTGAGGAGGACTGGAAATCTTGATTAACAGGTAAAAATAATACCTTAAATAACTTTACTGCAGGAAAATGCATTTATTTAAATAGCATTCAATTGATCTTGGTATTTACACCTCATTTGTTACCACTGCTGTGACATTTACCCTTATAATATTTATAATATATTTTTGTGCTTTTTAAAAAGGTGGGGAAAAAAAATCTGAGCTTTAATGTATTACTTTTTTTATACGCAGTTATGCAGCAATGGAATCTACTTCCATAAGAGACTTTGAATGCAGACGAAGTTTTGTTATGCACAGCATCAACATGGCAGCCAAAACTGCAAGTGCTTTAAACATGTCTAATGGGAAACTCCTTAATTTATAAGGACACATTCTCCCGAAAGTAACATATTGGCAATGGAATTTGAATGTCTCAGTAAAGACTATTTGCATAGAAATGTTAAATATTTAAGAGGCCCACTAAAGTGATCTAAATAAATCAATAAGCACCTACATGCAAACATCCTTATATTACACACTTCGGGGTGCCTCCAAGTACAATAACTGTGCTTGAGTTTTCCTTCCTAAATACTCAACTATGCTTTTGATTTTGCATATTTGGGGCCATATTCAATTCGAAGCCCGCAACAAGATTGCAGGCAGCCGTATGTCTGTGGGTGTGTTGCTTGCTCCCGTTCATCTCTGATTGAGATGCTATTCAATTGCTCAAGCCCGCAAGTTACGGCCCCAAAGCCGAAACCGTAAACCACGCACTTGTACGTAGCAGTTCAGGGCGGGAAACATGATCAATGAAGCAAGCCCATAACCGCCCATTTCGAATCGACCAATAGAAAAATGAGTGTCATTATTATGGCAGTAAAACATGGAGGTTACATGTCAATCAATTAGGTTCTGGGGTCCGATACGCGATCACTCGCAAACCCAAAAATAAAGAATTATGAAAATGAATGCCAATACTGTTCTAGTCCATATGTATTAACTAATTGATACTAGAGATCAATTTAACCCCGAAATGGCACATAAATATAATTTTAGTTTCCTGCTGATTTGCGGGCTTTAGACTGTTGTGCAATTAATTCTTATGTCTATCATCGCTTTCCCCGTTACAGTGCAGTAGTGATTTTTTATTTGCATTTACAGTGCTACAATCAGGTGTTTAACCCCCTTGCGGGTCCTCTCTAGCACTCATAGTATTTTCTCCTTTTTCCATTAACGGGTGTGAAAACATTTGCGGCCTTGGGGATATTGAGCAATTGAATAGCGATTTTAGCTATCGTAACTATTGCGAAAGTGACAGATCAAAGGCTTCTGGAGGCTGTAAATTATGGGTTTAACCATCGCAATATTTTCAAGCCCGTAATTTGGGAGCCGTTCCGAACCAGAAAAAGACGCCAATTGAATAGCAAATTAGCTTGTGACCTCACTTACAGGCCTCCGGATCTCCCGAAAGCTCAATTGAATGAGGCCCTAAGTCTCTAAATGCACCCATCCCCCTTCAGTCTTTTCTGAAACTTGAATTCATCTTTCCAATACAACTATTGTATGTCACTAGAAGGTCTCATATGCGGCCCCTGAGTCCTTTTAAAGGGTCTCAGTGCTTTAGACCTTTTTTATTTTACACAAAACAAAATGTTAAAATCCACTGTAGAAAGGAATAAATTAGTAATAGAGGTATAGATAATGACAAGTATTTAGGAGTACACACAGTGTATTGAGTGCCACATGGGAAGTGCCCTAAAGAGCATACAAAGAAATTGCTAAATGTTGTGTTATCCATTTTTTCAAAAAAATTATAAACCTTGGGAAACTCCATGTTGTTGCTATTTATATGCAAATGAGCAGCACACACATTTAATTAGCTGCTTTGATATGCAAATTAGGATCATTGACTGCTTGTCTATCTCTGTAGTGGCCAAGATGAAGACTTGCAATGTTATGTGGCAGTTGAACTTCTCTCATATCCATATAACGTACTCTGAGCCACACAATTTGCACACTGAGCTGCACCATAGCATACAGGAGCCACATAATCAATCCTAAATATCTCAGAAATGGTTTACTGCAGAGAATAAATGCTAGTACAATGTACAGCCAGTTTGTCATGCTCTTTAATTATAAATCCACTTCCTGTTGGAGTGACAGTCGATTTAACTGCAGAATGAAGGTTATCATGAGTGATTGTCATGGAGTAGAGAGACATTTGAATTTGAAGCCAATGAAGAGAGAAGATATGTCTATGCAGAGCTTATATTACTGTGATCAAGTAGAGTATATTTGGATTTAGTCTATTTGGAAACCGTATCCCGTCAGAACGCTGGGGTGTGCGGCTGCGCCACAGCACCACCTGGTGGTGCAAAAGATTTACTGTAATTAAAGAACTATTCCATCCTCCGATGTGGCGCTACTCGAACGGCGCAGAGTCGACAGTGAGGCCATCGCTATGTTCGCATAAAAAAACTAGCTAAATGTGTTATCCAATTTTTTCTAAAGTCGATTAATCCTGGGAAATTCCATGCTGCTTTTATATGCATAAGAGTGTCTCATGCCTGCTAATTAGCAGCTTTAAGCTGCTTTTATATGCACGAGTGTCTCACGCCTGCTATTTAGCAGCTTTAATGTGTTGATTAGGATTATAGTCTGCTTGTCTGTCTCTATAGAAGCCAAAATGAAGACCTGCAATGTTATCTAGCAGTTAGACCCCTCTCCCACCCTTACCAAGCACTTTGAGCCATACATTAGCATATTGAGATGCAAATTAGCATACAGGATTTGCAAAATCAATTCTAAATATTTCAGGAATGATTTACTGCAGAGAAAAACATGCTATAGCCAGTTTTTAATGCACTTTAAAAGTCAATCAACTTCCTGTAGTGGTGACAGAGTCCCTTCAACTTGGAAATGTGGCCCTCTGTGTCTTTTCCATTTGACATGACTGATCTAGACTAGAGTAATGTTTGTATGCAATTGTCATTTATATAACAATTTAGTTTAGCTCTGTTTCCAGTATTGTTTAATTTTTTTTCAGTCATGTCCGACTCATCTTTATGTCCATGGTCCTGCTGATCTACTTGGTATTCATGGAAGAGATACTGGAGTGGCTTGCCAGGTCCTTCTCCAGTGGGCCACAGCATACAGCTCCTAGGTGGTCTCCCATCCAAGTACAGTCCAGGCCCATCCCTGCATGGCTTCAGAGCGGTCTGACCTCTTGGTTTCCTAACTGGAATCACACCCAGGTCATAGCAGTGAAAGCACCGAATCCTAACCACTGGACTAGTGATGTCGCGAACATCACATTTTGGGTTTGCGAACGCGAACTTCACTAAATGTTCGCGAACATCAGCGAACCGCCATAGACTTCAATGGGCAGGCGAATTTCAAAACCCACAGGGACTCTTTCTGGCCACAATAGTGATGGGAAAGTTGTTTCAAGGGGACTAACACCTGGACTGTGGTATGCCGGAGGGGGATCCATGGCAAAACTCCACGGAAAATTAACATAGTTGATGCAGAGTCTGGTTTTAAGCCATAAAGGCCATAAATCACCTAACATTCCTAAATTGTTTGGAAATAACATGCTTAAAACATCAGGTATGATGTTGTATCGATCAGGTAGTGTAAGGGTTAACACCCGCTTCACAGTAACAGACCAATCTCCCTGTTTAATGCAACGGCAAAACCGCAAACAGTCCCTTTGCACAACCGCAAACTCTCCATTTGCACAAGGTCGGATACCAAGCTAGCCATGTCCGTTCCTTGTCCTCTTTGATGTCATTGAAGGTCTCTTCCTCCACCCAGCCACCAAAGGGGTCCCCCGAAAGGTGACATCAAGCCCCCTGGGACGCCTGCGTGTGTTGGTCTTCCACCTCCTTCAAAGCCATCTTCCTCCTCTGACTCCTCTTCTTCAGACTCTCCAGAGTCTGGGGCTTCCACTGCCCAGCATGGAATATTATACACAGGTCAGAGTCTGGGGGCTTTCACTGCCCAGCATGGAAGATTATACACAGGTCAGAGTCTGGGGGCTTTCACTGCACAGCATGGAATATTATACGCGTTGCCTCTGTCTGCGTTATTATAAGGTGTGTACTGTTAAGTAGTACTATTCCTATCGGTTTAATCACTGTTACGTCCACTATCAGGGGACGTGTATATGGCATGGATTTTTGGAAGCGGGAGATGGAAAAAGATGCTTGGTCGCTCCTCCCACTTCAAATTTGGGGCACTGAACGTGCAATCTAAGGTGCCACCAGATATGAGTGTCACTGTGCACTGGCAAAAGTTGGCAGAGTAGGCGCTGTAGGCCTCACACACACGCCTGTAGGCAGGGAACTGATATTCAATCGATTACAGTCAAAAAAGTGTTGTTTTATGTCACTGTACACTACGGTTGCACTAGATATGACGTATCACTGTGCACTGGCAAAAGTTGGCAGAGTAGATGCAATAGGCTTCACACACATGCCTGTAGGCAGGCAACTGATATTCAATCTATTACAGTCAAAAAAGTGTTGTTTTATTTCACTGAGCACAATATAAGCTGTTAGGTGTTAGCCTGTCACACACACACACGCTGGCAGGCAGGGCATTTGCCCTTAGATTACACAGAAAAAAAATATAAAATAAAATAACTGATGTTTCTAGCCCTAAAAAGGTCTTTTTGGGTTGCTGTCCTTCAGATGAAGGCTCTGAAGGGAGTGTATGCTGCTGATTGGCTGAATGTGTCTGCTGACTGTGAGGTGCAGGGTCAAAGTTTCCTCAATGATAAAGAATAGGGGGCGAACCCAAAAGCGCATGTGTTCGCCGTTCGCTGCGAACGCGAACATGCAAAAATCTCTGCGAATAGTTCGCCGGCGAACTGTTCGGGACATCACTACACTGGACTATCAGGAAACCCATACCCTAATTTTAATAGGGATGTGACCCGTGATGTTGCCACATGTAATTCATTCTACAAAAGTGGACTGGCTTCTAGCATCCCTGCTATGATGTCACTAAATCCATTCATTACTATCAATGTCACCAAACTCTACTGGGATGAGTAGGAAGAGTGCAGTGCTTTAATTATATACATCATGCCAGACTAAACCGCTGCCCTATCTACAGAAACATATATAGAGCCACATTCAATTCCAACACCGCAACTCAATCGTAGTAGGCCGAATGTCTGCGAGTGAGTTGCGGGCTCCCGTTCGCCTCTGATTGTGATGCTATTCAATTGCTCAAGCCCAGAAGTTACTGTCCCAAAGCCGAAACCATAGACCATGCACTGGTTCGGAGCAGTTCAGGACGGGAACATGATCAATTAAGCAAGCCTGTAACCGCCCATTTTGAATCAGTCTTTTCAGTATTTTCTATTGGCTGTCATTATTACGGCAGTAAAACATGGAGGTTACATGTCAATCAATTAGGTTCGGGGGTCCAATATGCGATCAGACTCGCAAACCCGCAAAATAAAGAATTATGAAAATGAATGCCAATACTGTTCTAGTCCATGTTGGTGGTCTGATATGTATTAACTCATTGATACCCGAGATGAATTTAGCCCCAAAATGAAACCTAAAAATAAATGTAATTTCCTGCCGATTTGCGAGCTTGAGACTGTTGTGCAATTACTTCTAATGTCTGCCATCGCTTTCCCTGTTTATTTACAGTGCAGTAGTAATTTTTTATTTGCATTTACAGTGCTATGAATAGGTGTTTAACCCCCTTGCGGGTCCTCTCTAGCACTCGTAGGTTTCTTTTCCTTCATTTGCAATTTATGGGAGTGAAAACATTTGTGGGCTTGGGGAAACTGATCAATTGAATAGCGATTTTCAGGATTGTAACTCTTACAGCCTTGAGAGATCAAAGAGTTTAACCATCGTCATGTTTTCAAGCCCGTAACTTGAAAGCTGTTCGGAGCCCGCAAAAAGACGCCAATTGAATAGCAAATTAACTTGCGACCTCACTTACGGGCTACGGGATCGAGCGAAAGCTCAAATGAATATGGTCCATACTGTTTAACTTCATTTGTACGCATAAAAGTTAAATTGACGAGGCTTAATGTGTTTCACACTGCGGCCATTTGCACAATCACAGTTTCATGTTTCTTTGTAATTTTATAAAGCTAATTATGATTACTCTACCATGAGCATGGTACCTGTCTTTATTTGAACAAATCTTCTAAAAGTTAAAGGCATTCTTTAAATTAAATATTTTAATTAAAGGTATATAGAAGTTTCACAGATTATGAATGCGTCTGATAGAGGAGAATCAGTAGTGCATGAAAACATTTGTCTGCATGAAAAAAATCCCCAAATGTTTCTGTTTTCTGGCAGTTGATTTTGAGAAGAATGCCCCTAAAATCAATTAACATAAAAGTCCATAAATTGTTGTGGCCAATCAGAGGCTGCTGCAAAGCATCTTGGGATGTGTAGTCTTGTCCCAACCACAAGAAGCAGTTCAGGCAGTGCTGCTTTGGATTTCTGCACTGTTTACTGTTGGCTTAAAGGTTAGTATAGGGTTAAAAAAACATACTTGAAGGCAGTTTTTCCATTGGTTAGTGTGAGGTGCCTATCTAGGCACCTCTATGTGTATAGAATGACTCCATGTAATGTGTGTGTCTGATATAAGCTGCATGTGTTACATTAGAAAAAGGTAAAAACAGGGAAACTTGCATATAACTTTAAATGTTTTCCAGGTATACATTTTGTAGCGTTTTTAGGGGTAATTGCTGGTTATTCAGCAAAATTCCAAGTACAGAACTTCAAGAAAAGGGTACACTAGGAACACTCTGATTAAAAATCATGGGTTACAGAGTTAACTTTATGGATGTCCCAGAGTCTAGATAGTCTATCCAAAGTCTCCCTGTCTGTCTCCCACTGGATAGATATATTTAAATGCATTCAGAATACTGTCATCCAATTGGAAGCGAGGAGCTATGTCTGTACTGCATCAGTTGTGGCTTGAAACTTCATGCAGAGACAAACTTCCTAGCAGCTAGACAAATGCCAGACTGCTATACATACTGGTATTCTGAATTTTAAGTTATCAGATTGCTTTTTAGACTTTTTGAATCAGTAAGACACTGTGTGCGTGTGTTTTCTTTGTTCAGTTGTGTCTGACTCTAAGTGGCCTCTTGGACCGTTGATCCACTTGGTATTCATGGCAGAGATACTAGAGCAGGTTGCCCGTTCAGGACACTATACCCACTTGTTAATACATTATACCTATAGTTCCAACGTACGTTGCTTATAAGTGAAATTGTATACTTGGAAAACATTTAATTCTCCTTGTTCAAGGAGACCGAGATCCAATTATTATTCTAAGGTGTCCGTGGCACAAGAAACACCAAAGTGAGTGACATGTAACCAAAGCCAGTCATACAGCCACATTAAATTAGAAGCCCTTAGCGGCATCGGCACACCCGCAAGGGCTGCGGGCTTGATATCCATGCCTTGCACGTTGGATGTTCGGCCGTGAACATGATCAATTAGTCAAACCTGTAGTTACGGGTTTAGACTGAGCCAACGGCAACAGAGACAGTCGTCATTACGTCATTGGAAAATGGGGGTTAGATTTCAAAGTCTTACGGGCTTCAATTACGAGTTTCGATCGGACCCACATTTCAGAAATAATGCAATATTAATAAATCAGTAAATATGATATTCTAGTCCATGCGAGTTCCTTTATACATATTAATACATTGATTGCCGGGATCGACATAACAGGGAAATTAAACATAAAATAATGTATTTTATATTGCAGATTTGCGACCTTGAGAATGTTGTGCTATTCATTTTAAGTCCAAACATCACTTTCCCTTTACATATAAGTACAGTAGTGTGTTTATATTTGCATTTACAGTCCTACGGATAGGACTTTACCCCTCTAGCGGGTCCTCTCTGGTACCTGTTGGCTTTTGGGCTCCATTTGTTACAGGCTTGAACTCCAGTGAATTCGTTGCAATTTAATAACGTGATTGGAACTTAACACTTACAGGCTTGACAGATCAAAGGATTTGCGGGTGCGCAGTTCAAATTTCGATGTCCCGTGTTTTTTTGTTTCCCCTTACCCTGCAAGTTGTTGGTTCGGGTTGCTTTACTGGCTCTAATTTTAATAGCTGCAAGTTACGGGCTACTTTACGGGCTACGGATTTACACGCTGAGGGAATTTATACAGTTAGCTAAGTATATCACTTCATATAAGATTATATTTAGGCACAACTTCAGTTTGTATAGTATAGACAAATAATTTTTTAAATATAAGAGTATGGTATAGTTTAAAACTAGGATTTAAATAGTTCTTTATCAATTGAATATTATAAAAAAAAAAAAGCTTATAATAAACTTGTTGCAGTTTGGAAATTTACCTGTCATTAGTAACTAGCCTAATCATCAGGAAGTTGATTTAAATTTTAAAAAGCGTGAAAAACTGTCTATACATTGTACAAGCAATTTTTCTCTACAGTAAATCATTTCTGAAATATTAAGAATTGATTTTGTGACTCTTGAATGCTAATGTGCTGCTCAGAGTACTTGATAACGGTGGGAGAGAGGTCTAATGGCCAAATAACATTGTGGATCTTTATTTTGGCTACTATAGAGACAGACAAGCAGGCTGTTATCATATTTAGCACACCAAAGCCACTAATTAATATATGTGAGCTGCTCATTTGCATATAAATAAAGCAACAACAACATGGAAATCCCAATGATTGATTCACTTTAGAAAATAAATAATACAACATATAGCCAGTTTTTCATGCTCTTTAAGAATAAACTTGATTTTGGTGTGTCATAGTCATTTTAACAATTATTGGTAGTAATCCCCCATAAGAAAAATAAATCAGTCTATATTTAGCGGGTGGATCAGAAAGGCTGCCTGATAAGGAAAACTGCAAAATTCAGTTTACGTTTACTGTAAGGAAATGCATTTTTTTAAAATATTGAAATGATAAAGTATTTGTTATTACATATAGCTTTACATTATGCAATATTTAGAACTCTGCTTTGTCCCTTTAATTTTTTTTTTTTTTTTTTAATAATTAATTTTTTATTTAGGACGAGTCAATTTTCATACAACAATATAATATAACAAAGAATAGAAAAGTCAATCATGCAAATAGCAAGACATAAGCACAAAAAAAAATACAAATAAAATGAAGAGCAGATCTGAGAAATGCAAAAACAAACTAAACATTCTATCCTTCTCAGCCTATGAAATCTTCATGGTCTGATAAATGTCCAGAGCTTTTAATAGAATGGTGTGGATGAAGCATATAAAAATAAACATGAGACACGGCTCTCAGCTCCCCACCATATTGATTGGACCACCTGAGATCCGGAATCCATATGACTCTCTATTCAATGATGTAATAAGACGTCCCTAACATTTTTTTCTCTTTTTGATTATCAACCTGCATTCTTAAGTATGCTTGCTTTTTAACTATTTTACAGAATATTTAGTCATCAATTAAACCTCCTCAGCTTATGTTTACTTTTTGGTTACTAATCATAACATAATCAAGTACCTGCAAACTCCTTCATCATCACTCCAAAATCCTCCATCCAGATGCGAACTAGCCATCCTCTCCAGCGCCACCATCCTCCAACTATCCCATAACTCTTCTATCCCCAGCTCTATCTCTAGATCTGTATACCTATATTTGGACACCAACCAAGGAGTCACGTGTTAGTGAACCTGGGCATTGTATTCCTGCAATGAATTCGCTATTCTCTCATTTATCATTATATAATTTATCTTTTTTACAACTTCCTATTGACCTGACAGTACAGAAGTTTTCCAATTTTTGGCGTCCCTTTAATTTTAATGTTTTGGAAGTGATTTGTTTTTTTTCCAAGATGATATACAGTGCCTTGCAAAAGTATTCACCCCCCTTGGCATTTTCCGTGTTTTGTTGCCTCACAACCTGGAATTAACAAGGATTGCTTGAGGATTTGCATTCATTTAATTTACCAGAACATGTCCACAACTTGAAGATGTTTTTTTTTTTTTTCTAATTGTGAAGCAAACAACAAATAGGACAAAATAATAGAAAAAGTCAATGTGCCTTAACTATTCACCTCCCTAAAGTCAATACTTTGGTAGAGCCACCTTTTGCGCAATCACAGCTTCAAGTCACTTTGGATAAGTCTCTATGAGCTTGCCACATCTTACCACTGGGATTTTTCGCCCATTCCTCTTTGCAAAACTGCTCCCGGCTCCTTCAAGTTGGATGGTTTGTGCTTGTGAAACAGCAACCTTTAAGTCTGACCACAGATTTTCTATTGGATTGAGTTCTGTGGCTTTTGACTAGGCCATTCCAACATATTTACATGGTTTCCCCTTATAACCACTCGAGTGTTGCTTTAGCAGTAAGTGCAGTCGGGTCATTGTCCTACTGGAAGCTTGAACCTCCGTCCTAGTCCTCAAATCACGCACAGAGTGGTACAGGTTTTACTCAGGAATATCCCTGTATTTAGAACCATCCATCTTTCCCTCAACTCTGACCAGTTTCCCCGTCCTGGCTGCTGAAAAACATCCCCACTAGAGATGTCCCGAATAGTTCGCCGGCGAACTGTTTCCGGCGAACAGAGCATGTTCGCAGTTCGCGGCGAACTGCGAACATATGCGAGATTCGACCCGCCCCCTATACTTTATCATTGAGCAAAACTTTGACCCTGCATGTCACAGTCAGCAGACACATTCCAGCCAATCAGCACCATACACTCCCTTTCAGAGCCTTCTAACTCATGGACAGCAGCCATTTTGGAATCATAACTAACTTGCAGTCTTACTGAGAGGAGGCTGAGTGTAGGTGATACTGCATCAATAGGGAAAACCATAGCTAGGCTACTGTACACAGTGTGCGGATACAGTCCTGAAGTACTCTTTTGATCTCTGCTGCAGGACACCCCCTGTGTCTCTTCCCCCCTTATCATCATCCTTCCCTCACCTTAGCACCCAACCCTAACACCCCTCACACTTATCCAATAACACCCACCAACCTAACACCTAACCCTAACACCTAACCCTAACACCCCTCACACTTATCCCTAACACCCCTCACCCTAACCCTAACACCCCCTCACACTTATTCCCTAACACCCCTCACACTTATCCCTAACACCCTCACCTAACCCTAACACCCCTCACTTTTATCCCTAACACCCCTCACCCTAACTCTAACACCCCTACACTTATCCCTAACACCCCTAACCCCTAACACCCTTACACTTATCCCTAACACCTAACCCTACACCTAACCCTAACACCCCCTCACACTTATCCCTAACACCCCTCACCCTAACACCTATCCCTAACACCCCCTCACACTTATCCCTAACACCCCTCACCCTAACCCTAACACCCCTCCACTTATCCCTAACACCTCTCCCCTAACACCTAACCCTAACACCCCCTCACCCTAACCCTACACACCCTCACACTTAACCCCTAACACCTAACCCTAAACCTAACCCTAACACGCCTCACACTTATCCCTAACACCCCTCACCCTAACACCTTATCCCTAACACCCCTCACCCTAACCCTAACACCCCTCATCCCTAACCCTAACACCCCTCACACTTATCCCTAACACCCCTCACCCCTAACACCCCTCACACTTAGCCCCTAACACCCCTCACCCTAACACTTAACCCCCTTTCACCCTTATCCTTAACACCCCCTTACCCTAACACCCCTCACACTTATCCCTGTGTCTCTTCCCCCCCTTATCATCAAGGGAGGGGGAGGGATGATGAGGGAGGGGGGAAGAGGACACAGGGGAGGATGATGAGGAGGGGGAAACAGACACAGGGGAGGATGATGACGGGAGGGTGTCAAGAGATAAGGGGAGATGATGAGGGAGGTGGGAGACGATGATAGGGAATGGGGGGATGAGACACAGGGGAGGGTGATGAGGAAGGGGGCAAAGAGACACATGGGAAGGATGATGAGGGAGGGGGAGGAAGACAAAGGGGAAGATGATGAGGGAGTGGGAAAGAGACACAGGGGAGGATGATGAGGGAGGGGGAAAGAGACACAGGGGAGGATGATGAGGGAGGGGGGAAAGAGACACAGGGGAGGATGATGAGGGAGGGGGGGAAACAGACACAGGGGAGGATGATGAGGGTGGGGGTAAAGATATACAGGGGAGGATGATGAGGGAGGTGGGAGGATGATGAGGGAGGGGGATGAGACACAGGGGAGGCGGTGATGAGGAAGGGGGGAAAGAGACACAGGGGAGGATGATGAGGGAGGGGGGTAAAGAGATACAGGGGAGGATGATGAGGATGATATAAACTTCTGCAAGTGCACAAGTGCCACTCATATCTGTTGTCACAGTAGCTTGCACGCATTAGTACCCAATCTGTCAAAACCTGTAATGATGAATGAAGTCTAGAGTTGCCTGGTTCCCCTTATCCTCTAAAGGTTTGAGACATAATGTTTTGGGTGACTCCAGACAAACACTATGAGCTACAAGCAGCACACAAACTCAAAGCCGCCATCCTCCTCCTGGTCAGCATCATCAGCCACATCAACCCAACTGCTGTCCTAATTGCCCCCCCTCTAATTACATCGCCCACTCTGTCTCTCGCCTTGAGCAGCTTCCTGCCTCATCTGCCCATAGTCAGGTGCCTGTAAAGGACATGTTTGAGCGTAAGAAGCTAAGTCACAAAGTGCCCAAATTTGAAGTGATACGACCAACCAAGCATCTTTTTCCCATCTCCCGGTCCCAAAAATCCAGGCCCTTATACACGTGCCCTGATAGGTGACGTAACAAGTATTAAATGATAAGAGTAGTACTCTACAAACACGCCACTCCTATCTGTGGCACCTTTGATTGCACCGTGCTGTGCCCCAAAATTGAAGTGATACGACCAACAAAGCATCTATTTTCATCTCCCAGGTTCTAAAAATTCCAGGCCTTATACACCGCCCCCTGATAGGTGACGTAACAAGTATTAAACTGATAAGAGTAGTACTTACAAACACGCCACTCCTATCTGGTAGGCACCTTTGATTGCACGTGCCGTGCCCCCAAATTGAAGTGATACCGACCAACAAAGCATTTTTTCCATCTCACGGTTCCTAAAAATCCCAGGCCTTATACACGCCCCCTGACTAGGTGACGTAACAAGTATTAAACTGATAAGAGTCTAGTACTTACAAACACGCCACTCCTATCTGGTGGCACCTTTGATTGCACGTGCCGTGCCCCAAAATTGAAGTGATACGACCAACAAAGCATCTTTTTCCATCTCCCGGTTCTAAAAATCCAGGCCTTATACACGCCCCCTGATGGGTGACGTAACAAGTATTAAACTGATAAGAGTAGTACTTACAAACACGCCACTCCTATCTGGTGGCACCTTTGATTGCACGTGCCGTGCCCAAAATTGAAGTGATACGACCAACAAAGCACCTTTTTCCATCTCCCGGTTCTAAAATCCAGGCCTTATACACGCCCCCTGATAGGTGACGTAACAAGTATTAAACTGATAAGAGTAGTACTTACAAACACGCCACTCCTATCTGGTGGCACCTTTGATTGCACGTGCCGTGCCCCAAAATTGAAGTGATACGCAACAAAGCATCTTTTTCCATCTCCTGGTTCTAAAAATCCAGACCTTATACACGCCCCCTGATTTGTGCTGTAACAGGTATTAAACTGATAAGAGTAGTACTACTTAACACACCTTATAATAATGCAGAGAGAGGCAACGCAGTGAGAGGAGTCTGAAGAAGAGAAGTCAGAGGAGGAAGGTGGCTTTGAGGAGGTGAAAGACCAAACACAGCAGGTGTCCCAGGGGGCTTGTTGTCACCTTTTCGGGGGGCTCCTGGTGGCTGCGGTGGAGGAAGAGACCTTCAATGACATCAGTGAGGACTAAGGAACGGGACATGGCTAGCTTGGCTATCCAACCTTGTGCAAATGGGGACGTTTGCGGCTTGTCGCAAATGGACTGTTTGCGGTCTGATTTTGCCGGAGCGTTTAAACGGGTGTTTGGCTCTGTCACTGTGAAGCGGGCCATAACCCTTACAACTACCTGATCGATACATACCCCCCCATCATACCTGATGTTCTAAAGCCACGTTATCTCCAAACAATTTAGAATGTTAGGTAATTAATGCCCTTTATGGCTTAAAACCAGACTCTGCATCAACTATGTTAATTTCTCCAAGGGAGTTTTGCCATGGATCCCCCTCCGGCATGCCACAGTGCAGGTTGTTAGTCCCCCTTGAAACAACTTTCCCATCACAATTGTGGCCAGAAAGAGTCCCTGAGGGTTTTTAAAATCCGCCTGCCCATTGCAGTCTATGGCGGTTCGCCGATGTTCGCCGGTTCGCGAACATTTGCGGCGGTTCACGTTCGCGGTTGGCGAACCGAAAATGTTATGTTCGCAACATCACTAATCCCCACAGCATGATGCTGCCACCACCATGTTTCACTGTGGGGATGGTGTTCTCTGGCTGATGTGATGAGTTGGGTTTGCGCCAGACATAGCGTTTTCTTTGATGGCCAAAAAGTTCAATTTTAATCTCATCAGACCAGAGCACCTTCCTCCATACATTTTGGGAGTCTCCCACATGCGTTTTCACAAACTCAAAATGTCCCATTTTGTTTTTTGCTGAAAGTAATTGCTTTCTTCTGGCCACTCCAATTAGGGGAATGGAGGGGCTAAGTTATGAAGAAAGACTAACCAAATTAAACGTATTTTCTCTAGAAAAAAGGTGTCTAAGAGGGGATATGATTACCTTATATAAATACATCCAGGGTCAGTATAAAGATTTGTCAAGGGAGCTTTTTGTGCCAAGAGGTTTTCAACAGACAAGAGGACATCCCTTGAGGTTAGACGTAAAAAGATTCCACCTTAAATAAAGAAAAGGGTTCTTCACCGTAAGGGTGGTTAACCTGTGCAATTCTGTACCAAAGTAGGTGGTGACAACGGATTCAATAGATAACTTTAAAAGGGGACTGGATTTATTTCTAATTAAAAAGGGAATTCAGGGTTATCCTGGATAATTTGAGAGAGAGAGTATTGATCCAGTGAGAAATCCGATCGGCAGTATCTGGGGTCAGGAAGGAATTCATTTTTTCCCCCATTTGAGACGATAGGCTATGTCTCACTTGTTTTTTTTTTTCTGTTTGCCTTCCTCTAGATTAATTAATAATTACTTTTTTTTAAATAGTTGATTAATAATTAATTAACAACTAATTAATTAATAACTAATCTGCATATTGCAGATCAGAGGAGATCTTAAAAGGTTGAACTTGATGCACTGAGTCTTTTTTCAACCTTAATTACTATGTAACTATGTAACTCTTCCAGAAAGCCCAACACTGCGGAGCGTACGGCTTATTGTCGTCCTATGTACAGATACTCCAGTCTCTGCTGTGCAGCTCCTCCAGGGATACCTTAGGTCTCTGTGCTGCCTCTCTGATTAATGCCCTCCTTGCCCGGTCCATGAGTTTTGGTGGGCAGCCGTCTCTTGGCAGGTTTGCTGTTGTGCCATGTTCTTTCCATTTGGTTATGACTAGATTTTGATGGTGCTCCTGGGGATCATCAAATATTTGGATATTTTTTTTTATAATCCTAACCTGACTTGTACTTCTCAACAACATTGTTCCCTTACTTGTTTGGAGAGTTCCTTGGTCTTCATGGCAGTGTTTGGTTAGTGGTGCCTCTTGCTTAGGTGTTGCAGCCTTGGGGCCTTTCAAAAAGGTGTGTATATGTAATGACAGATCATGTGACACTTAGATTGCACACAGGTGGACATCATTTCACTAATTATGTGACTTCTGAAGGTAATTGGTTGCACCAGAGCTTTTTATGGGCTTCATAAACAAAGGGGTGAATACATACGCACATGACAATTTTTTGTTTTCTATTTCTAAAAAATTGTTATATGTATATATTTTCTCATTTCACTTCACCAACTTAGACTATTGTGTTCTGATCCATCACATAAAATTCAGATTAACAAAACATTGAACTTAAGGCTGTAATGTAACAAAATAGGTAAAAAGTCAAGGAGGGGTGAATACTTTGCAAGGCACTGTAAGTCCAAATAATTCTCAGCGTCTATTTCTAAGAAAGCAATTAGCCGATACAAACTTGCTGTATACGTATTATTTTCTACAACAATAGCTCTAAATCTCTTTGATCAACACATTACCTTCTGATGCTCCAGGGGACCATCTGTCGTATCCGGAACATTTTGCGCTCGGTGGACAATACATGTGACACACTAAACATCTAGTTATGCAGCTGATTCAAACAAAGTATATTTAAAGGGCCATTGGGGTCACATTTTGAAAACATACTATTTTTAAGAATTACAGTTGAAAATAGGGAACATTGTTTTAGAATAATTAAATAATATAGTATATCATGTAGCCTTGTTTATGCCATATGGCTGCTGTGCCATTTTGGTTTCTTGTAACAACTTCCTGAAGTGGGAGGAGACTTTGCACAGGAAGTTCTATCAACGCAATGAGGATCAGACATCAGCAATTGCCAGAGCTTTTTGCAGAAGTAATGGGAATCTCATTAGTTAAAAAAAGACATGCCATGTTGTGAAAGTGAAAGGCAGAGTCTGATAACAAAAGAAAATGTATGTCTGCAGTAAAGAATGTTATATATATAGTTGGCGTAATTGCGAGTTTGTGTGTAACATTTGCAAATTACGAGTTTGCAGATGTGCAAACTCGCAATTATGACAACCATATACGATTGTGCATGTGCATTGTGCTGAGAGATGAGCATTGCGCGGCAGGGGTCGCGCATGCCAATGCATGGCGGGAGAGGGTGGGAAAAGGAGAGGGAGAGGGAGAGGGGGAGGAGACACAGTGGAGGGAAAGGGGGGGGGAGAAGGCATAGGGGAGGGAGACGGAGGGGGGGAGAGTCACAAGGGAAGGGAGAGGAGTATGAGAAACAGGGGAGGGAGAGGGGGGAAGAGTAGCGGAGGGAGAGGGGGAGGAAGAGACACAGGGGAGGGTGACAGGGGAAGAGAAACAGGGGAGGGAGAGGGGGAAGAGACACAGGGGAGGGAGATGGGGGAAAGAGACAGGGAATGGAGGGGTGGAGAGAGACACAGGGGAGGGAGAGGAGGGAAAAGGAGAGGGAGAAGAGGAAAGGAAGCACAGGTGAGGGAGAGGGGTAGAGGAGACACAAGGAAGGCAAAGGGGGAAAGGAGACACCGGGGAGGGAGGGATGCAGAGGAGGGAAAGGGGGGGGGGAAGAGACACAATGTATAAAACTATGATGCCATAATTTTTGACGGGCAATTTGCTAGTTTCAATATAAAATGTACAAATACAAAGACAGTGTCCCTTTAAATGCATAAAAAGATCCTTGATGTTCTGTCCATAAATATGAATAATTGTGTGTGTTCACTTCTCCTGTTGTGTCCGACTCTCGTTGACCATATGGATTACAGCACGGCAGTTACATCTGAATGGGTTGCACCTATCCATATAGTATTCTTGGCAAAAACACTGGAGTGGTTGCCAGTTCCTTCTCCAGTGGAACGTGATTTGTCTGACTCTGCTATGACCTGCCCATCCTGGTTGTTCCTACATGGTATTGCTCACAGCTTCATTGAAGTACACAAACCCCTTCACCACAACAAGGTAGTGAACTAGAATGGGATGAATAATGGTAGTGGTCTGTATAAAAAGGGTTAGTCTCTCTTCATCCTTATTTGTCTTTGAGGATTGGTCGTTGAGAACCACAGTTCTATAATATAAGGCTTACTTTTTTTAACTAAAAAGGAAAAAAAAAAAATATCCTCCAAAAATGTAGTGTTTTATATTCTGAAAAATATGATGTTTATTAGAAAACATTTTATTATTTCAGAACTAAATCTATGGGTTGCAAACTTTTTCTCAAATGTGCCTATATTTTAAGAATTCGGTTTGTCGACATATTTTTTCATTATCCTGTTTATTGGTATTTTCTCAGAATAATATTTACATTTTTGAAAACATCAAAATTGTGTTTGATACTAATGTCTTTTTGTCTGTACTGTATCGGCGAACATCAAACATTTAAATTAATTGTGTACTTTTACAACCAGTTTGGAATTTGTTGCCTTACGTTTGGAAACTTAAAAAGCCGTTTTCACAGCGATTTTCTGTCCTCACTAAAGTATCTCTGGAACTAATTTGCAGAATTTGCATATTTATATATTATTAGTATTGGGAAAATACAATTTAAATATACCAGCACAGTAAAGGATTTCAATGATGCATGAGAAAATAAAGCTATGTTCAGAGGAAATCTGGTGGCATAGCACAATAAATGCCTTTTAGAACACAATTGCAAATTACTCTTATCCAAGTTGGTATTTATCATTTAGCACTAGCAATAGCACTGTGATTAGCACAATCACAGTAAAGTTGATAAATGTCATCAGCCTAGGCAGGAGAGTAACAAGCCAACAATGCAACCGGATACATGGAGTAATCAAGCATAGCCATTCAGAAATATATCTGTGAATTCAGATCAGTGCTGGTTTGTTGTTAAAGATAAGACTTTTTTTGTAGGAAAAACCTCATATGTTTATAAACTGAAGCAGACACTTCCGCATGATGTTCTGAAAATACCACTGGGCCTCACCCCATCCACACAGCACAATCTCACTGTCCAACTGCCATTTTGCCAGTTCCATTTAACTTTGTTTCTTTTCCTCTAGACCAGTGGTAGTCCACCTGGTCCCTACCGCCCACTAGTGCTGTCATAGTGGGCCACGGGGTAATCCCTAGGTGGTGTCGCTGACGAGAGCGTCACACTCCTGAGACCTGCAGCGCCACGCTTGGCTGGTAGAGCTGGTGAGAGAGCCCAGGGACAGCGTTCCGGACCGGATCACTATCTAGTAAGTACAAGGCGATACATAGCTAGGGTCATATGATTTATGTAATCAGAAATGAGATAAACTGAGTTACTGCGGCCTGGTGCGCGGTAAGGAAATTTTACCATCAAAAGTGGGCGATAAGTATTAAAAGGTTGACTACCTCTGGTCTAGACCCTCACACGCCACCTTCTCCTCTGTCTCTGAACTCATGTAAAACATAGCATGTCCCCACCCGCTTATGATTTGTTTTAGTTTATTTAGTACTATCACCTCCATTTCTCACAGCTGATACACCCACAACCATAACCACTAATTAACCCTCTACTCTCTTTTTAATTACCTGCCAAGCCCTTGTTTTCTCCTTTTGTCTCAATAATCCTTTAGATTGTAAGTTTTTGAGTTTTCAATCTGGTTTGAGAAAACACACCATGTATATAAGATTGTAAACTCAAAAACAGGGCCCCTCATTTTTGGCATGTGTTTAATGTTGTATTTTAATTTTAATTATTTTTTTTTATTGAAACTCTTAACTTTCAATAAAAGAATGCATGGATGCCTAAGACAACAGAAAGAGACTAAATAGACAAAATGGGTGCATTAAAGAGAAGTTGCATACAAAAGTGAAAGACATAAAGGTTGTGTATACTTTTTTTGTCTAAAAACAAACTCAAGTTTAGTTGTAGAAGATACCACATATACAAAAATGATCCTTTAAAAAGTTGGGTCCTTTCCCTCTACCCCTAACCAAAGATTGGCAGCAGCACTGCTGCTGCAACTGCTAGATGGCAATGGCCATTTTCGTAATACTGCCTGCACATTGCATATAAGGCGAGCTGAAGAAGAGGCCTTGAGTTCTGAGAGGGGCCAAGTGCACGCGCTGAACATAGCGATGGCCTCGCTGTCAATTCCGCGCCGTCGAGTTGCGCCACGTCGGAAGGGTAAATAATCATAGGCCTTCCCTGAAACCGGACGGCACCATCTAGCGGCTACTTGCTGGCACTGCAGGCGATTTCTTGTGCATACACAACGGGATAGATCAAACAGTTGATGGTAAAAACATCAGATATTGATGCATGAATTTTATATGTTTATCGCATGATACAAAAACACTTATAGATACGTTATGTTTTCAAAATGCTCTCTCAAGAACCAAACTTGATAATGAGTAAAATGTTTCCACAAAGTGAAACATAGAGCCTTTATTGTATTTATTATCATATTCAACTATGCTGTTATTGGAGCTGCTATTTTGTTTTGTGAGAATTTTCCTTGAAAGCAGATATTACATTTTACTGCTTCAATTAAAATGTGGCAATCCAGTAGGACTAATGAAAATATCATAAGTCTACCAGCTCCCAAATGTGAAATCAGCTCAGGCAAGTAGATCCACCAAGGCAGTGGCTGCATACAGTGTAGAATAATTGCATATATTAGTTAATATATTAAGGATGCCTTAAAGGCATATCTAAGTTTGCTGGATTATGAGTGCATCTAATAGAGGAGAATTAATAGTGTATAAGAATATTTTGTTACATGAAAAAATACCAGAATAAACATTTAAACACTTACCTTGAAGTTAGCAAAATGTCTTGTAATTTCTGACAGTTGAAAATCAGGGTTCACAACCCCTTCAAACCCAGGCTAAATTAGCATTAATTTCATAATTTGTTTTGGCCAATCAGATTAGCTGAAACATTTGATTTAAACTCTGGGGTTCCTGTTTGTGCTGCAAAGAAGCCTGGGATATGTAGTGTGGCACTATCTTTGGTGCTATGGCAGCCGCACAGCACAGACAGAAAGCAGCAGGAAGCACATGCCAGCAGTGACTTGGGGTGCTCTCCTATTGGCCGAGGAAGGCACAGAAGGTGTGTAATGAGTAAAAATTGCTCTCCTAACACTGTATGCTGATTGGGTAGAGATCAGGGGCTTGTGTAGACACCCCTGAGGGTCATTTTTAGACAATATTAAAAAAAAATGTTTTATGAAATGTGCTGCATTCATAAAGGATGGGTTTTGCATAAAGAGTGCAAAAATTGAATAACCCAGTTAACTTGGATACGTCTTTAACTTGTTACATTCTAAGCACATTTTCCCATTATGAAGTCTGTTCCTTAAACATAGCTTGCTGTAAGTGTAGCACTTGAGTGACCCTTTACTTAAAATACAATGTTGCATTATTTAAGCTAAATGTAAGAAGTCGTCTCTAATCACTTCTTTTAATGGCCACGGGTGATGCACTTATACATGGGTTTATAAAGAGATTAAGAAAAATATTAAATTTAAAAGAGCAAGGTTGTCCCATATTCACAATAAAAAAAAAAATATTAAAACAACTTTTAACTTATTATTATATGCAACTATATTTAAATGGAAACCACCATTTGTTTTGTTTCTATTCATCTGCTTCTACAAGTTGAATGCAGAGAACAATTCAGTTTCCACTTTTGTAATGTAACAACTGTTGATGCCAGTACTTTTAATAAGACTAATGGAAATCTAATCTATCTATAAGCCCCATCCTTTGCAAAAGCTGCTAAACAAACCAGAACATTGATACTCTAGTAATGAATTGTTGTGCGTTTGCATCTCTCAGTCATGTCCAATACTTCATGACCTCATGGACTGCAAGACTCCATGCTGATTCACTTGGTATTTATAGCAGACATACTGGAGTGGGTTGCCATTCCTTCTCGAGTGGGCCACAGCATACAGCTCCTGATATTCCTAGGTGGTCTCCCATCCCAGTACTAACCAGGCCCAACCCGGCATGGCTTCAAGGCTTTAGTTCCCTGACTTGGAATTGAACCCAGATCAACAGTGGTGAAAGCACTGAATCCTAACCACTAGACCACCAGGGAAATACTCATGTATAAAAGGTATTAAACTAAATGCTGTATTTTTTTTTTCTAAAAACATTTCACCTTTTTTTAATTATTATTTTTCAAAAAACTATGTAAATAAGGATATACTGTGCCTCAGTTTGATTATATTTTTCACAGTTCTTGGTTAACAGCATTATCTTCTTATACTTTTAAAGTTTAAGGAAGCTAATTGATTTTAACAATTCTGATTCAATGTTGTCCATTTAGAAAAAAATTAAACTAATTTTATAAGTTAAACACAAATACAATACACCATTAAACACAAATAAAAAATAATTTAATTTTTTCAAAAGGTATTCATTTATTTTCCATACCAAGATACTTTAAAGTTTGTTTCTGGAAAGGCATTCTGTTATCAATTTAACATCATTCGAAAATGTATTTTCTTTAGTCTGCGCCTTGGTTACTCATGTTACATCCTTGTCATTGGATGTGACAAGCCCCCATTCAAATTTGCACATTAATCTCCTCTGTTTTTAGCTGACACAATGGGTTTTTGTCTATTTTTATTATATGAAGGGCAAAAAGATTCTAGGTTCTAACAAGGCTATGGGAGATATTTTTCAGTTGCAGCACAGAGTCTACGACTTGATACCCCAGCTGAGAAAGGGTACGTTGCATAATTCTTGTAGGGCATGAACTAGATATAGACCAGATGTAGCCTCCAATTTTCCGCAGTTTCGGCTGAGTTATCTACTTGTCGTATATTTGAAGTTCCCAACTGGTGCAACGCTTCCATTGGTGTTTTGTAGGATCATTTGTGGACATCATCTCTCCATTCCAAGACCTAAAATTGATACATCTCCTTTGGCCCTTTTTTACTTGGTTCTTTAGCTAAATTCTTCATACCGTACAAGCATATATTTTCCTTTCAACCAAGGCGGTTTATGGAACCAAGTTTCTACTGAGTACTAAGATCGGTGATGTGGTGGTTATCCTGAGAAAGTGATATTGTGTTGGTTTCCCTTCCTGAAGAATTCCAGATTTTCATGCTCGGTACTGAGATATAAGGTGCCTAATCCTTGATGCCAATATACCTCTAGGATCCCTCACTAGATGAATTATTTTAAGATTCAGCCTTGGATCTTCCACAAGAGTTCTTATCTCATTGATCTCTGGAATTCTGACCGTTTTAATGGCCATATGTTTATATGTATGGCAAGACTTGGATGCCATTGTTAAGTTTACCATCCCGACATTTTTTTGAGCATGAATGTTTTCTACTTCTTTGAAGCTCCTCACATACAGGAGGTGAGCATAGAGCGTTGCTTGCTCCTATCCTGAAAAATGAGCTGGTTTTTATGGTCTTTAGGTGACTGGTCTGATATAGTTCTATAGGTAATAAAAATCACAGTCATATAGATTACGTGGACGATCTCTGTAGGCACAAGCAGAGATCCTTTGTCAATTTGGTTTTGGATTTTGAACTTAGAATTGGTAAGGCCTGTTGTACATGATATAGAGGTTCATACAGGTAAAATACATCAGAATCTGGTTGAATAGCAGACCCAAGAATGGAAGAAACCCACTTCGGGTAGTTGCAAAAATGATGATGTGCTTTCTGTTGCTACTCCACTGGGTAGAGCATGCTGGATACTGGACGCTTCACACAGTATCCTTGTAGTGTTATCTAAAACAGATAAAACAAGAAAGTTTACAAAGCTTGATAGAGTAAACGGGATACATGAACATATTCAAAATGTTACGTTTATGATATCATTAGGAACCGCTAGGTCAAGTTTGGGTAACATTTCAAATTAGTGAGGTTTTTTTTGTACTTTTTTCATTTTTTGTAAGTTTCAGAAAAAAATACATATTTTGTCCAGTTTGAAAAGCTTTGTGATCATTGCATTTAAAGGGTCACTGTAATGATCCAATTTTGTATGACTGTTTAGAAGCAAATTCAGTATAGAAATATTTTGATTTACTCTTTTAAGGACAGACAAGCGTGGAAGCAAGAGGTCAAGCTATTAAGTTAAGAAATGGCTGGCCTAGGGAAATGTAAGATCGGTTTTATAGAAATAAAGATTTGTTAACCGGTTGCGACGAACCTTCTGCTTGTCGGGCTTGATAAGAACCTAGTTCCAACCTACCCAGTAGGACCTTCAAGTTCTTTGTACATCCCTGATAGCAGTAACAAAGCAAACCCAGCTTACATCCACCAGAGTGTCCAGCAAACCACAGGAACCAGTAGCCGCCCAGCATTGTTACCGACTGTAACAGAGTCCCATGCAGGTTCCACAGCAATAATCCCAGATAATAAGGATTATCATTCCCTCAGAATGAAACACACACTTCAAATATGTATGTTTAAACTGACCACTCTTTATTGATGCTGAGCACATTTTATACACAACCCACACACACTGATCATGTGAGGAGGCCTGTCTATTAGTGATGTCACTCCCTCCTACTCACCACCCCTGGTTTGGAAACTTACCATTTAGGTAAAAATGTCTGTTTGATCCTGGCCTCACAGGGGAGTATCTGATCAGATCAGGAGTGAAAATGTTCTGATGTATGGGACCCTCCATATGCTCAGCCTGTTTCCCCATTCACACAGGTCCACTGTCCCCTGCTGCCGGACAGCTTTTTTTCCACTGCACTGGATCCCCTACAACCAAACACCTTGTAACTGGTGTCCTCTCTGCCCAGGGACCCTTGTAATACACTTTATTGAACTCCCTGGGAAAATGCAGCATTTCAATAGAAAACATGCCTGGGGGTACTTCATACATCAATAAATGAACATACCACTACAATAATTCCTGCCTGTTAAGGCAACACTAACCTGTATAATACACATACGCTGTCCTGTGTAAGATACACTCTATCTTGTGTATAATGCACAAATACATACGAGTCTGATCACCCCCATTCCACAGGGCCCGCAATAAGAATGTAGGTGTCACAGTTCAAGTATTTAGGCTGGGAGGACATTGGGCCCTATTCTGTTGGGCAAATTGTAAATGTATAAACACTTTAAATCACTCTTAAAATTGCCACATATTCTATTAGCTACTTGCATTCCCATTACAAGTTACCCACTTATGGGCAAGATAAAGATGCAAATTTGGGCTTAGAAATCCATTGGTTTTAGCACACCTCGAACATTACAAGCATATACAAAATAGATATTCTAGCTTGCAAATTAAGTCTGACCCTCAAATCAATAAAATATCAAGTTTCTGTCAAAAATATTATGGGTACTAATTTGGACTCGCAAGGGGCTTTTTCTTATAATTAGAGCTGTAGCAGCAATTAAACACACAATACTGTACATTAAAAGCATGGGAAGGCATGGAAAAACATTATAATTAATTGCACAACAGTCTCAAGCCTACAAATATGCAATTAAAAAATATTATTTTTAACTATTATTTCTGAGTAATATTGATCCCGGGACTCAAGGGGTTAATACATATTATGAAGAAAGACTAACCAAATTAAACTTATTTTCTCTAGAAAAAAGTCATCTAAGAGGAGATATGATTACCATATATAAATACATCCAGGGTCAGTATAAAGATTTGTCAAGGGAGCTTTTTGTGCCAAGAGGTTTTCAACTGACAAGAGGACATCCTTTGAGGTTAGAAGTAAAAATATTCCACCTTAAAGAAAGAAAATGGTTCTTCACAGTAAAGGTGGTAATTTGTGGAATTCTCTACCAAAGGAGGTGGTGACTGCGGATTCAATAGATAACTTTAAAAGGGGACTGTATGTATTTCTAATCAAAAAGGGCATTCAGGGTTATCCTGGATAATTAGAGAGAGTATTGATCCAGGGAGGAATCTGATCGCCAGTATCTGGGGTCAGGAAGGATTTTTTTTTCTTTCTTTGAGACAATTGGCTAAGTTCCACTTGTTTTTTTGTGTGTTTGCCTTCCTCTGGATCAATTAACAATTAATCCACATATTGCAGATCAGCAGAGATCTTAAAATGTTGAACTTTATGGACTGAAAGTCTTTTTTTCAACCTCAATTACTATGTAACTATGTAACTATATCATGAAACACACATGGACTAAAACAGATGATCTAATGCATGTTATAGAGTGCTAGAATGCTTGATTGCTTTGTGATTAACCATGGTCCAAGGCAGAGATAGACAAAGTCAATCCTACAGTGCCAAACAAGATCCTGGATATCAGTATTTCTCTGAGCTGTGCAGATGTGAAATTTACTGCCTCAGATATTCTGATTGACTCACCTGTGCACTGCAGGGAAATCCAGAAATCCAACACCATGTTCTGCACGCCAGGTATGACGTTGCCTATCCATGGTTTAAAGCTATACAAGGGCAAACTGAAAGGATAAACATGGAGCCTCATTCAATTGCTTCGTATTGGAGATCTGGGCTTGCAAGTAGACTTCTCAAGTTACTTTGCAATTCAATTGGCTTCCGTTTACTGGCTCCGATCGAGTTACGGTCTCCGAGCTGCGATTTATAGCAATTGGTCAAATCACAGGTTACTCCCTCCAAGCCTTTGATCTTTAACGGTCGCAAGAGTTGCGATCGCTAATATCACAAATCGCTATTCAATTGCTCTGATTTTCCCTCACTAACCACTCCGTCATGCCCCGCAAATGGCCTAAAACTTGAACACAGGTTAATGGCAACAAGGAGGTCTTGCAAGGGCTTAATGACAAATTTGTAGCACTTTAAAAGCAAATAAAAAAGCAATACTGTACTTTTAATAAAAGGGAAAGTGATGTTAGGTCTTAGAATTAAAAGCACAACATTCTCAAGCTCGCACATCGCCAAAATAAAATACTTTATTTCATGTTTAATTTCCATCCAAAGTCCTACGGGCTTTAACCTCCAAGCCCGTAGGACTTTGGAATCCAACCTCCATATTTCATTGAAGTCTTAGGGGCTTGAATATCGAGTTACGGGCTTAGAGGTCATTCAAGCCCTGTAAGACTTTGGACGGAAATTAAACATGAAATAAAGTATTTTATTTTGGCGATGTGCAAGCTTGTGAATGTTGTGTTTTTAATTCTAATGTCGCCTATTGTGTTCCCCATCATTTACAGTGCAGTATTGATTTTATATTTGCTATTAAATGGCTCCGATTTGTCGGGCTTGAACCATGAATTACTGGCTTGTGTACGCAATCATATTGAAGGCTGCATATGCTACTGTCAATGGCATAGTTTCCAGTTCTTGCGACCGGCTCCTAACTTGCGGTCCCAGCCAATTGAATAGCACCTTAAATCGGGCCCGCAGCAGGCCTGTATTTTTTTAAATAATTTACAATATATATATATAACTAATATATTGCGTTCTAGTTTCTGACAAACTAAAATACAAGTACCGTATTGGTCCCGAATATAAGCCGCACCTTTTTTCCGATTTTTGAGCTTGCGGCTTATATTCGCGACCGTCAAAAAATCATTGCCGATTTGCGAACTTTGCTTGTTAGGTGTGCAACTTCTATTCGCGAATGCAAAATTGCTGCCAATTTGCGCGATTGCGAGTTAAGGGTGCCGATTTTCGTGCTTTAGACTGCGGTATTGAATAGCTATTTACGGTTTTAGTGATTCGAAAATCCTGTAAAGCCTGTAACCTGCAAAAAAAGCCTGTTTCTTGCAATGGCTGATCACTTTGAGAGTCTTTTTCTCTACAATTTTATGGGTGCGGCCTATATTTGAGTACTATCTTTTTTCTATTTTTTCCCCTTGAACTTTACAGGTGCGGCTTATATGCGGGTGCGGCTTATATTTGGACCAATACGGTATACAATTGCTGGCTGGAGTGGTTCTGACTGATGAAGATGAATAAAACTAAAACTAAGATTTCTTCTGGAAGTGATTCCATGCTCATGGTTTGTTAGCTCAAAGTTGTTAGTTTGTTACATACAAACATTTAAAGTTTTTTTCCTAAAAACAGTAACCATTTACTTCAATAAATCAGCTAGTAAACACTGTATGACTCTCAAATGAAAACGTTTTTTCAACTTCTCCACTTGACTTTGACTGCTCTACATGATGTCATGTCCATGACTCTTGATATATTTTATTGGCATTGTCAACACAAATACTGGTCCAAAGAAGAAAACACACCGCAATTTTATACTTGAATTATTTGTTATAACCTCACAGAACATTATCTACTAGCAATTTTAATATATGATTATACATTTGTGTTTAACTGTATTATAGAAGTTATAATTAATTCTCCTTTTTATCTAACAATACTGATAAATATTTAATAAATTCTTCCTTCGTGTACCTAAATATTCTGCTTTTTCAGTGTAAAAGTAAATGAGAGTTAAGCACAGTTGTGTATATCGACATCCATGAAGAAACAATGGAGAGATATTAAAGGGAATACAAAACTGCTGACTGTCATTGAACACTAGGACATTAATTACATTTTCAGAAACATAGCAACAGTAAAATAAACAGTAAGCATGTTGGCTTGTGGGGCAACATAAAAATGTGTTTACGGGATCTCGGTGCTCTCTCATCAGTCGCTTTATGTTGTGTCAGAATTATTTGTTTTTATGGCGCTGAAGCAATAAAATATTAATGACAGTCTGGTTAACAACACGAACATCCCTGAGCTTTATGGATATGAGGCTGTAAAGTCAGGACAATGTGATGATGGTATGATGAGGAGTTCTCAAATGACTTTATTATATTCTATATGACAATCTCATCTAATTGTCTTTACTCTAAATGGTGCAGCATTATGGTCTAATTCGGAGATGAAGATCAAGCTCAATGTTTATACCTATTCACTATTCCTTCCTTATATTTATCTCTCTCCTTCCTCCTAATCTCGTGCTCTCACCACCCTCCCCTTTCCTCAAGGCTTTCGTCTAACTCACAATGATTCTCTCTCTCTCCATCGTCCCATGGCTGTCTCTCTGATACCTTTTCTCTTTTTTTCTTTCTGTCTCATTTCTCATGTAAAAACCTAGCTACTGCTAAAATGTACAATTTATCTTTTTATTTAGTTTGGCAGGAGGCCCAGGTATTTGCAGTTCAGTTACAGTCTGCAATTGGCCAAGTGACATTATAAATAGTATTACAATGAAAAGTACAATTTCGGAACAACAGCATTCTTTACCTATGTTTCAAGTTGGTGTGAATGTCAGATGCAACATTTTTTCATAGATCGCCTCACTGAGTTCAATGGATTGAGTTTCCTTAGTGTAATATTTTAAAAGTGCGCAACAACCGAAACAAAGGGGCTCAATCAGAGATAGAAGTAATCTTAATAGGTTAGTTCTATGGACATGATAATACACTCAGAGCAGCCTCCTGTAGTATATCAGCCTGGTCCCACTCACTAGTGGTCTAATAGAAATACTCAAAACATCTGTTTTATAAAATGAGAGGGTAATATCACATATATAGTTGTCATAACTGCGGGTTGTCAAAAGTTGTTGCTAACGCTGGAGCCCTCGCGAAGCAAGGGCCTCAGTTGCTGGCAAGGAGCGCCAAAGGACTTACGACACAGAAATACAAGACGCAGGACTTAGAAAAAAAAAAACATTACGACCTCGCAAAATTACGACTTTAACGGCCGACCCACGCGAACCTCAAAACATACAAAACACAATAAATACACACAACAAACACATAAAAAGCTTACCTACAGCAAGAGGGAGCACCCAGGACCTCTGCAAGTGAAGTTACAGCTCCATTTAAGTCCAAATTGAAGAGTTTAGACACCCGAAAATCACCAAAGCGAGAGAAAAAATGGCCGACGGAAAAAAGGAAAACAAGGCTACAGGACCCTAAACACGCAAAACACCACCAAACACATGCAGATTTTCCAAAAAAGCCGGACGAGCTCCAAGAACAAGGACGCTAAATCACCAACAGCCGCGTACCACACATTAGGCGCCATTTTACAACACTAACTTACAGAATGCGGAAGTACACAGCTACCCTAACGGATTTTACTCGTGCACGCACACTATTTACACTACACACTGCAAACATTGATGACACTTACACAGCAGCTCCACAGCTCTCAAAACACACATTGTATGCTGCAGCAACATAAAAAAACAGATTGTCAGCTCTTCAGCATAATGCTTCCTGAATGTATTACTTCAAAATAGGTAAAGTATATTCCTTTATTAATGTATTACCGTATTTAGTTAATTACCATACACCAAACAGCATTGGCTCACTTACAATTTGATTCCCGTCATTTTTTGACGGGCAATATTCTAGTTTTGTCATAACATTCTAATGACCTACTTTTTTTTTTTGTTTTACCTTAGACTGTTACAGACCACAGCAAGCAATATTAATCACAATTAGCCCTATTAAATTCCCTCTATGTGTAAAAACATAGCCCGTAACGTAGCCCGCAAGACTTATGGGTATTAAATTGGCCTCATAAAGCTACCCGCAGAGGACTTTCGGGTTAGGTGCGAAAAAACCCTATGGGACGTTAACATTTGAACTGCGCGCCCGCAAATCCTTTGTTTTCTGAAGCCTGTAACTTCTACGTTCCAATTCAGCTACTAAATTGCAACTAATCCACTGGCGTTCAACCCCATAACCCGCAAATGGAGCATAGAAGCCAACGGCTGCTAGAGAGGACCCGCAAGGGTCTGAAAGCCCTATCCGTAGCACTGTAAATGTTAATATGATGTTAGGTATTAAAATGAATAGCACAACATTCTCAGGTTAGCAGATCTGCAATATAAAATACTTTTATTTCTGTTTAATTTCCATGTTATATCGATCCTGGCAATCAATGTGTTAATACATATGATGTAATAGAATATCATATTTATGGCTTTATCAATATTGCATTATTTCTGGAATGTGGATCCGTTCATACCCCTAAAATTGAAACCTGTAAGACTTTGAAATCTCACGCCCATTTTTTCAGTGATGTAATTCTGAGGATCTCTTTTACCATTGGCTCAGCGCATCCCACATTCAACAAATGGTTTACGGGTTTGCATCTCAAGCCCACAACTCGCGCATGGTCCAATTTAATAGCTCTGTAACTTGGCCAGATTTCATGCCCGCAGCCGTTGCAGGTCTCACGTTGCACTTACAGGGTTCAAATTTAATGTGGCTGAATGAACCAAAAATTTTATTGATTTATTATTATATTTTATATATTATATTATATTTATTTGTTATACTATTTATTATATGCTTATAATATTAGACACATATTTTATTATACAATAAGCAACATAATTGCTATTACAGCTATAATATAATCCATAGTAGTCTTAGTAATAATGAAAATATGAATAATTCAAAAATGAATAGTGAATACACTGTGGTGTACCACAGAGGCCATTTCCTTTGTATATAACGTTGTAAATTAACTGTGTTATGCATCATGGTTGCTTTAAAATATTAGTATATTTCTTGCAGTGTTTTGTACTATGCAAGTTTGGAATTTATACATTGTACTAGACATATATATATATATATATATATATATATATATATATATATATATATATATATAGTAGTACAAATATGGAATAGTACATCAGTGATTCCATTTGAATGTTTAAAAATAAGTTGATGAAAACTTATTTCCTGCTCAAATTTCTCAGAAATACAGTATATGCACTGCAGTCTGGGAAAACTGGGCGTGGCATGCAAATGAGGCCACATAATGCACCATCACTCTGTCGATCCAAACCATTTTAAACATGGCTCCTTTTACGCATATGCTTACTGTATTTCACAGTTTTAGACATAGCAACAGATGGATTTTTCACAAACCAGGTCACTTAACCACATACAGTACTGTTTCACGGTTACTGACGATCCTCAGTATGGTGTGAGTGCCTGGTTTGTGTGGTAATCGTTTTAGAGAGTAGTTCTATACAGCAATTGTTTCACATATGGTGGGCTAAGAGTGATAGAAGCCCTCCACCGTAAAAAGTACAGTAGTACATCAGTGATTCCATTTGATATATATATATAACCTTTTATAGGAGGGGCACATTACAGTGATTAATGACACCTGGACTCATCCATTTATCTGGTGCCCAGAACACTCCCTGAAGTATCAGGCCCTGTAAAATCATAACCAAGCACAATGCGCCATTAACTGGACATAAGATATGCTTGGAGTTTCAAGTTATACTAGGTTGGTGATATCCTATTGTGAGGAATTGACTCTGCTGGGTTTTGAACCCTGGTCCCCAGGCTGCTATACCTCTTCCCTACCACTGCGCCAGCCTGCCTGTTGTGAATTCTATTGAGACCTTATAAGCTTGACTCTGCTAGCAATTGTATCAGTACCTAAGTCTCTTCAGCTGTGTCTGGTCAGGTGTCTGGTCCTTGGCCTATATAAGGCACTTCCTGTCTATTGATCCTTGCCAGATTATTGTGTGGTTTCTGATCACTTCAATAAACCTTGTTCCTGTTTTCACCTACAAGTTTGCGGAACTGGATTATTGCTGACCTTGGCTACTGGTCTCCACAACTTTGTGATTTCTATATCATTACACCTATTGACGACTCAAGTTTATCCCTACCTGAAATTGTTCCCTAATAGATCTAGTTTGATTAAGTGTTTTTTTTTATAATGCAGCGTTGTTAAATAAGAAACAATAAAGGATAGTGTTCCTGCCTATTTTATTGAAGTTTAAGTTGACTTGGTGTTAAGCACTGGGAAAGATTTGGCTGTATGAGTTGTTCTCACTCATCCACTTAAAGATGTAAAGGGATGAAGGATTAAGAGAGGCGGGAGGGGGCAATGGAGAGATGGAGGATAAGAATGAGGGATGAATGATAGAAAAGAGAGGAATGATATTGAGGAATGAGGTAACGGGGAATTAGAGAAGATAGAAGAATGAGAAGGAGAGAGGAATAAAATAGATGATGTGTGTATATTTATTATTCCAATTAACAGTTACATATTTTAAGTCTGCCTTAATAATCACAGGGTGTAGGGTGCATTCACTTCTGTAGGTTTAGGACAGCACAAACCCTAAATTCTCCATTCATCACAGTAGGGGTATCCACATTATTTTTTTAATTAGAAACTATCTTTATGATATTTTTCCATGGCTAGTTATGTTTGTCTCACACTTTTCACAAACTCAGAGTGCAGTGTAATAACTGGATTTCTTGGAATTCTGAGCTGGAAGCAGTTTTTTTAACTTGTTTTAGACATTCAAATGTTAACACAAATGTACTATATATATATATATATATATATATATATATATATATAGTAAATAAATAGTACATATGTGTTCACATTTGAATGTCTAAAACAAGTTAAAAAACCTGCTTCCAGCTCAGAGTTCTGAGAAATCCAGTTATTACACTGCATTCTGAGAAGCTGAGCTAGGACATGCAAATGTGCCCACAAATGCCTCGCTCTTCAATCCATAGCCATTATCAAACATGGCTTCCTTTACACAGCTTTAATGCAAAGCCAAGGTTGGATTAAACACAAGCTGAGTATCCTATCCATGTTCAGCTGTTTCACGCTTACTGGCTATCATCAGCTTGTGTTGTGCGTCTTATGAGTAGGTTGTTCACCACAACAATCATTTATAATATGGTGGGCAAAAGAGCGATAGAAGCCTCCACCGTACAGCAGTACAGTAAATAAATAGTACATCTGTGTTCACATTTGTATGTCTAAAACAAGTTAAAAAAAAACCTGCTTCCAGCTCAGAATTCCGAGAAAAACTGTTATTATATATATATATAATATATATATATATATATATATATATATATATATATATATATATCATTATATCATACAATGTTTTCATTTAGAAGAAATGTCCATCTGTAATGAACACATGTTTACAACACACCATTTATACATAATATGTATGGAATGAAGCAAAAAATGTTGGTGCCTTATAAATAAATAGTAATAATAATATACAGTAGTAATAACCATTTTATAAAATACTTGAATAGTGAATACTTACATATTATCTCGATTTGACAACTTTGCCACCAATACAGATAATGAAAGACAATAATATATGTGAAATATGTGCAAGAGATTTAATTCCCAGTGCCAGTTCTCACTAACCTTGGAAAATAATGTTATCTTTCTGTGAATAAGACACAAATATTCAGACTGTAACCTCGATGTAGAAAGAATTATTCTGAGGAAATTTGGCCTACATTTCCAGACACATTTTAGATTTAAGCTTCTTCTTATTAGAAATCAGTAAATTTGATCTGAGATGTCCTTTTAAAATTGCATTGTTAAACATTTCACAGATTTAAAAAAAGCTGCAGATATTGATGCCACTTTATAGATAAATTATAATTTATTATATATAGTAATCTGAGTATTAATATAATTATTAGCATAAATCATCTTATTATAGAACAAACAAATGTCAAACCTAAATGTAAAAGAGATTTTGTGCTTACATCAATATATAAATTAAGCTCAAAAGACAGGCAAAAAAAATTATTGCAAAATATAACATATTAAAAAAGGCACAGAAGTCCAAAACCAAAAATGTCCATATAGATCTTGAACAAAATCAATGAAATCATCAAAAACGGTAGAAAATTCTCCTGGATGAATCACATTATTATTTTTTATTTTTTATTATTATTATGCTTATTGTTTTTAGTTATTCTCTATCTTTATTGGACATCTATTTGTCTCCTTTTTTCCTATTTCATCAATTTTCCATATGTCTCCTGTAAATATATATCTTTTTTACATATCATATACTATTTGATGATGCACTATAGGGCCCGTTTGCTCTTCTCTACTCTATTTTTTGTGCTTCTGTACCTGTTTGAAAATGTTGACAACTAACAAAGAGAAGTAATATATGTAATATATAATAACAATTTTAAGTTAATTCAAGAATGCCTGAAAATGTTTTAGGTAGGTAATTGGAACGGACAGACTAGATGAAGAGCTGGTTCTTATATTCCATCCAAAACCATTTTTTTATGTCTATATATTGTAGCCCAGAAATTACACAAAACAATTACAACATTAATAAATATATTTCATTGCATTATTATTATTATTATTATTATTATTATTATTATTATTCTTATTAACGATAATAATAAAAATAACATTAAATTAAAGGACTATTGTAGTACAAAACTTTCTTTTTTTTCATGCATTAAAAAGTTTTATACATTACAAAAGGTGTTTTGCATGAGAAATAAATTGTAGTAATTTAAGAAAATTACTAGGAAAGTATCATAAAAAACGATTAAAAAATCCACCTTTCTCTTAGAAATGAATGGAGATAAAGTGTAATCAAAGGAAGCCTGTTAACTATGTTTTCTTATCGGATCTATAAATAATTTAATTGAAATAAAAGCACAATTTTTACAGTTCAGACATCCATAAGACTCACTGTCCATCTGTTTTCTGTAAAGTTTCACGATAGATAAGGACAAAACAGCCCCATTGTGTCTCACGTCAGTGCAATTTTCCTGCACTATAAACCACTTATATTTCACACCAAAATACATCCTGTGATGTTTAAAATATGATCTTTTAAATGCATATTATACATTTTTGGGCTGCAATGACCAAGTAATATGTATATATATATATATATATATATATATATATATATATATATATATATAGTTTCTGCTGGTTAGATTCTTACCTTTAGCATCCCTTTGTACACAGCGATTTTCGACTCCCATTTCTTGGCAAGGAGCTTTGTAGACAGTTCTCAGCGATTTAATGGCAGTGTACTGGATCCCCAGTGATGCAAATACTAATAAAAGAACTGCTTTCCAAGAACACTCCATTATTCTGCATTCACATAGCTTCAGGGATATGTCTGGTCCTCTTCCTGTCCAAGAAATAGACACAGAGGGACCATCACTTAAATGTAATGCAATTATGCATCTAGGTATGTGTATCTGTCTATCTATGCAAAGCATTATCGCATATATATATATATTATCTCACAAAAGTCAGTACATCCCTCACATTTTTGTACATATTTTATTATATCTTTTTATATGACAACAATGAAGAAATGACACTTGGAGTCTTGGAGGTGTGTTTGGGGTCGTTATCATGTTGGAATACTGCCCTGAGGCCCAGTCTCTGAAGGGAGGGGATCATGCTCTGCTTCAGTATGTCACAGTACATGTTGGCATGTTGGCATTCATGGTTCCCTCAATGAACAGTAGCTCCCCAGTGCCGGAAGCACTGATGGAGACCCAGACCATGGTACTCCCACCACCAAAAGTATACATCTATACTGAGGAAGGGTAGTTGAAATAATCCCTAAATGACAGAAAACGGATAAGGCACAAAGAACACAAAAAATACTTATATGAGATGAAACCCTCAGTTTAAACATAAACAGCGATGCAGAGAGAGTGGAGGCAGCATCTGACATCATCAGGTAAATGCATATAGGGGAACCAACGCAACATATTATAGAAAACATATATACACATATAGACATATGTATATATATATGCTTGGTCTGGGCCTGCATGAGCGCTGCCGGCACTGGGGAGCTACAGTTCATTGAGGGAACCATGAATGCCAACATGTTCTGTGACATACTAAAGCAGAGCATGGTCCCCTCCCTTCGGAGACTCTGCTGCAGGGCATTATTCCAACATGATAATTACCCCAAACACACCTCCAAGATGACCACTGCCTTGCTAAAGAAGCTGAAGGTAAAGGTGATGGACTGGCCAAGCATGTCACCAGACCTAAATCCTATTGAGTATCTGTGGGACATCCTCAAACAGAAGGTTGGGGAGTGCAAGGTCTCTAACATCCTCCAGCTCCGTGATGTCATCATGGAGGAGTGGAACCTGTGAAGCTCTGGTGGATTCCATGCCCACAAGGGTTAAGGAAGTGCTGGAAAATAATGGTGGCCACACAAAATATTGACACTTTGGGTCCAATTTGGACATTTCCACTTAGGGGTGTACTCACTTTTGTTGCCAATGGTTTAGACATTAATGACTGTGTGTTGAGTTTTTTTGAGGGGACAGCAAATTTACACTGTTATACAGGCTGTACACTTACTACTTTACATTGTAGCAGAGTGTCATTTCTTCAGTGCTGTCACATGACAAGAAATAATAAAATATTTACAAAAATTTGAGGGGTGTACTCACTTTTGTGAGAAACTATATATATATATATATATATATATATATTATATATATATATATATATATATATATATATACATATTTATATATATATATAAATAAATATATATATATATATATATATATATATATATATATATATATACATACACACATACAGTATGTGTGTGTCTATGTGTTTTAAGTTCATCCTTCAGTTCCATTCATCTGTTATGTCTTTCATTGGTGTATTTTTCAGCTATTTTTCAGATCTTCATACATTCACTCATCATCTCCTTCCTCGTTGGCTCTTTTTAAATTATTTTCAAGCACTTTGCCTCACTTTTAAAACTTATTTCAAGTCCTGCAGCATTTTAATGTAAATCTATTCAGCACTTTAAACTTTCATTATGCAATAATTTATTTTAGTTAATTTTACTAAGCCATAAATTTCAGTTTTCCACACACTTTTAATTTTATATTAACCCTTTAACCATTATTTTATTTTTTGTTTATTTTTTATTTTTTTCTCACTTACCAGCTCAGCATTTTCCTCTCCTCCACAACGCACACATTTCCATGACTTTAGCATGTGGCGCCATGTTTGTAGTACATTTTCCTTAATTCTACAAAACTGCTGGCTTTCTAATTATTTTGATATACTTCTTCTAGCATATTATTCTTTTACTATTTAATACATTACGTCTAATTAATTCATTTTATTGATTTGTTGTATTTATGTTACTGGTCCAGAACCTTTTTTCATGCAACATGCATCTTTTTCACATCAGCACACCAGCTCCATGTTTGTAGTTCTTTTTCTACAAACAAGCAGGTTTTCATTTCAAGACCACACAGCACTATTCAAATCAATCCTCATCCCTTCTTTTTCATTAACTTATTAAAATACATTCAGTTTCATCTGGTTATGTTTAGCCTCTATTTTCTGATTATTATTTTGCTTCATTTTATTTTATTAAGATATACATGATTTATTTTCTGCATTCCTATCGAGAGTGCTACAGTAGTTAATTTTCTTATATTCTTTTCAGCAGTGTTACTTACATATATTTTGTTTTAGACTCTTCCTTACTCATAACTCACCGCAAATCAGACGTACTGATCATTCACCTTAATTCAGAGGTACTCATCTGTAACGGAGCTGGAACACGCAGTCCAATATCTCCGCTGGTATACGGTAAAATATCCAAGAAGCACTACAGTCTCACCATTCCCAACCTCCCATATTGGACGACACACAATTTGGGAGTCAAATGAATACTGACTTTATTTTGTTATTGCAGAAATATTTATACCCATCTCTTCCCACAGGCAATACACATGCCCATATTTGGCCGTACAATACACATAAAGAGAACAATAGGTGGGTCACACCTCTCCGGGGCTCCCTGGCAACTTTGATACAATCAGACATTGATTCAATTACACTTCTTTGTTCTTATCTGAGAATGAAAACACTGTATACAATAGACTTCCTTTATCTTATGCGGAGTCGCTGTAACAGGATTATCTCCCATGCCAAGTAGCTGCAAATGTCTGGGACAATATTCTGCAGAGCATCAACCAACATACATATAGTAGGATCATATTTTAACCATAATAATCATAAAACAGGGTAAAACAGTGATGGGTTCCGCTACACACCTCCCCCGTGACCATAAGCCGGCATACACGGTCTGATCCCAACGGATCGGCCTGGGGATGTCCGGACAAAAGTATTTGTTGGTCAATTCTCTAGTTTGACAACCCATCAGCATTACTGCAATTCACATTTACTCACATTTCCCATATCCCCAGATAGCTGGGATCTGAGCGCACAAAACTACCGAATAGCGCTCAGATCCTCTTCACACAGTTCAATTGCCATGTAGCTACAGTCTTTCCCATAGTCTTTCATTATATGAATGGGCTTCATGGCACAGTTATCTGGGGTATCATGGTTCATACAGGGCAAGTACAGAATGACCCCCCTGTATGTAAAGGGCCAGAATGAGTGACATACACTCTGGTATGGCCGAACACTGGTTCCAAAGGGCAATATGTCCCAGGGCCATAGTCGCAGGGCAGGAGGCTGGCAAACAGTCCTCTCCAAGCCAAAGTGGCGAAGGGCACTTCGTCACACATCTCCCCTTTGGGGGGAAGTCTAACCAGGCACCTGGATATTTCGCTGTGGTGATGGGGCAACACGCTGAGGGGACTTGAGGGGCAGAGGCCAGCGGCACTCTGCCCTGATGCCAGCTCTCCCGCTGGTATAACCTGCAGGACATCCTGCTCTGTACAAGGGACAAAGGGAGGGCAGAGGCCGACTGCACTCTGCCCCACTGTCAGCTCTTCTGGTGGGGCACTTGGGACATATTCCGGCTCAGTAGCCAGGGAAAGGTGGGGGTCAGTGGGGGTTAACATTTCCTCTGTTAACCCTGGGGCCACATTAGGAGTTAGCTGGGGAGGGGAATTTGTACTTACCCCCTCCTCCGGTTGTCCCAGTGAGAGTAGTTGGGGATCTGGACAGGCTGTCCAGCATCCCGGTAGGTCAGGCACAGAGACCCTGGTCCCATCTGCGCCGTCTGGGAGATTGGTGTCTCCCCTTGTTAGGGTAAGCTGTCGCTGGGGGGAGAGGGCGACATCTTCAGCTCCCTGGGGTTCACACTGCCGCTGGGGAGGAAGGACGACACCTTCAGCTCCCTGGGGTACACACTGCCGCTGGGGAGGAAGGACGACACCTTCAGCTCCCTGGGGTACACACTGCCGCTGGGGGGGAAGGACGACACCTTCGGCCCCCTGGGGTACACACTGCCGCTGGGGAGGAAGGATGACACCTTCAGCTCCCTGGGGTACACACTGCCTCTGGGGGGGAAGGACGACACCTTCGGCCCCCTGGGGTACACACTGCCGCTGGGGAGAAAGGACGGCACCTTCTGCTCTCTGGGGTACACACTGCCGCTGGGGAGGAAGGACAACACCTTCAGCTCCCTGGGGAACACACTGCCGCTGGGGAGGAAGGACGACACCTTCTGCCCCCTGGGGTTCACACTGCCGCTGGGGGGGAAGGACACCCCCTTCTGCTCCCTGGGGTACACACTGCTGCTGGGGAGGAAGGACGACACCTTCAGCTCCCTGGGGTACACACTGCCGCTGGGGAGGAAGGACGACACCTTCAGCTCCCTGGGGTACACACTGCCGCTGGGGGGCAAGGACGACAACTTCGGCCCCCTGGGGTACACACTGCCGCTGGGGAGAAAGAACGGCACCTTCTGCTCCCTGGGGTACACACTGCCGCTGGGGAGAAAGGACGACACCTTCAGCTCCCTGGGGTACACACTGCCGCTGAGGAGGAAGGATGACACCTTCAGCTCCCTGGGGAACACACTGCCGCTGGGGAGGAAGGACGACACCTTCAGCTCCCTGGGGTACACACTGCCGCTGGGGAGGAAGGACGACACCTTCAGCTCCCTGGGGAACACACTGCCGCTGGGGAGGAAGGACGACACCTTCGGCCTCCTGGGGTACACACTGCCGCTGGGGAGAAAGGAGGACACCTTCGGCTCCCTGGGGTACACACTGCCGCTGGGGAGGAAGGACGGCACCTTCTGCTCCCTGGGGTACACACTGCCGCTGGGGAGGAAGGACGACACCTTCAGCTCCCTGGGGAACACACTGACGCTGGGGAGGAAGGACGACACCTTCGGCCCCCTGGGGTACACACTGTCGCTGGGGAGGGGAATTAGTTGGAGTATTCCACGTGGAGCGGTTTCTGTTTCTGGGACAGTCTCTCTGCATGTGGCCCTGCTGGTTACACGTGTGGCACCTGATGTACCGTGGAGGGGTTTGGTAGTTCCCACCACCCGGACGCAGTGCTGGGGGGGGGGGGGTTAATGGTGGGAGGTGGGTTAGCAGCTCCCAAGATGGACCGCTCCCGTGCCCGCTGCTTTTCCATTATGTATTTGTGGACATCTGTCATTAACCATTCCAAGGTTTTTATAGGAAGCGTACCTGGGAAAAAGGCCAGTCTGCTTTGGAGTTCTCTTTGAAACTCAGTCTGTGGGGTAATAAGAGGTACTGTAACCATGAGTTCCTTTCTGTCTGCATCCCTGTAGTCCGCGGCCGCCTCCTCCTCCTCATGATGGAACGCTGTCTGAAAACTAGCCGGTTCCATACTGCTGTAGCCAGGGGCGCTGTACGGATACTAGCGTTGCCCTCAATTTGTACTCCACGGAATGGTGTCTCCTGTAGCTGTCCTTCTGACCATGGGAACAATTCCGTCACTTGCCACCAAATGTAACGGAGCTGGAACACGCAGTCCAATATCTCCGCTGGTATACGGTAAAATATCCAAGAAGCACTACAGTCTCACCATTCCCAACCTCCCATATTGGACGACACACAATTTGGGAGTCAAATGAATACTGACTTTATTTTGTTATTGCAGAAATATTTATACCCATCTCTTCCCACAGGCAATACACATGCCCATATTTGGCGCACAATACACATAAAGAGAACAATAGGTGGGTCACACCTCTCCAGGGCTCCCTGGCAACTTTGATACAATCAGACATTGATTCAATTACACTTCTTTGTTCTTATCTGAGAATGAAAACACTGTATACAATAGACTTCCTTTATCTTATGCGGAGTCGCTGTAACAGGATTATCTCCCATGCCAAGTAGCTGCAAATGTCTGGGACAATATTCTGCAGAGCATCAACCAACATACATATAGTAGGATCATATTTTAACCATAATAATCATAAAACAGGGTAAAACAGTGATGGGTTCCGCTACATCATCATTCACCTCAATTCAGGGGTACTCATAATACATCTAATTTTGAGGGTACTTCAATTCACCTCAAATCAGAAGTACTTATAATTTATCCCATTTCAAGGGCATCCATAATTCACCTAAAGTTGTAGGTACTCATAATCCATCTCAAGTCAAAGGTACTCATAATTCACCCAAACCATACAGTTTTTAATTCCACCTCATTCATAACCTACCTCAAGCTGGATGTAATTATTATATATTTATGTTAATACATAATCAAGTTTCCCTATTCCTGATGTATTTTTTTCAATAATTCAGTTTTGAATTATAATTTATTTTCATTTTTTTTTTTTATGTTTGCTTTAATAGTAATTAACTTAATATTTTCTACTTTCATTCATTCCAGTTAAATTATAACTTAATCAGAAGTTTGTTAAATAAATTCAAATTAGGATTTATCACTTACTTAGGTCAAACTCCAATTTTAGGTACAATTATAATATACATTTTATGATAATAATTATAACTTTAAGTTCTCTGGTTAATTAACACCTCCTTAATCAGCCTCATCATTTAATTTCACTTTAATAAGTAGTTTTAAAAGATAATATTAATCTTAATAAATCATTCAATTATGAATAGAAATTATGTGATTAATGTACATTTTTAATTTTGGTGATTAAATAAAAATAAATATTTTCACAATGTCTTCTATATTATCACATCCATAATTTTCCTTTGATTCAATCACTTTTTAGCCAAATTATATATGAACATAATAAGATGTCAGAGCATTGTGTATCAGATTCAGTAAGCCCATGTTTCATCATCTCACAGAATAAATAAAACAGAAGTATCTTCCACCTCTCAGCAGGTTTCTGAACCATAAGTCGTTAATTTGATTTTCAATATATTATCAGACATTGATAAGAGATTAAAGACATATCTTCATTTCTAAATTTCCTGAGCATCAACTTTCATCCCCTCTAAACCTCCTACCACATATCAACAAACAAAAATACAGGCTAGCTTGTCCAATAGAATATTTAAGTTCAACTCCTGTCTAAAGTAATTTCGATTTAAATCATTTTTATTAAAAGTACATACAATCGAATTATACAGTGCACGTTTGTTACAGTATTTTGGTACAGTAAAGTTCTCCATATTTCTTAAACCATTTCTTTCTTTTCCTTTTTTTCTTTCCTTGTCTTATTTTCTTATTTATTTTGCTTAAGCATAAAGCCTTAATATTACACAAAAACAAATCATTCATAATATTTGAGAAAAAAAGAGTGTAGAGGGTAGGAAAGAGAGGGGGAGGGGTTTGAGATTTTGTGGACGCTGTCCGGTTTTCAGGTCCGGTTTTGAGTTTTATCTTTCTCTTTGTTTAGTTCCAGACAATTTTTAAGTCCATATGTCCCAGCAGGATGCTCATTTTCATATTTTTCATCTAGTTCCGTTGAAATCATACTCATCGTGTATATGTATTGTATATTTCTCGTAACTTCTTCAAATATGGGAATGTTTGTTCTCCAATTTGTTGCTATGACGTTTCTGGAGTCTAAAAAAATCGGATTTGTTAAGAAATGTGAATCCTTTGGGTGTTTTGGAATGGGAAGTCCTAGTAATGCTAGCTCAACTTTTTTGCATGTCTTAGTGTATCGGTTTCATTGCAGCCTCTAAAACATTTACCATCCAGGAATGGATTTGAGATTTGTAGTCTTGCTGGAGTGGGATACCACATTAAATGTGTTTTAAATGCATTCTCTTAAAACTATATTTAGATAGAAGTTTGCTGTCTGTAATCATTTCAACACACATACTGTAGATGTTCTTTAAGTGGATGTTACCTTTTACATATTTGCCCTAAATGCAAGAAGGCATGTTCTCACTCTGTCTGTCCTTCAGATAAAGCATGACTACTGTCCAAGCTATTTTCAGATTACCTGCAATGAAACATTTCACAATAGTTAATTAATGGATTTACATATGGCTTCCATACTGGACTCATAATCATATCTAAAGAACTATTGCAATGTCCAATCTTTAAACTAGCAGAAAATTTAATTTCAAATGTTTCAGATATAATTAAAAAAGAATTCTTTAAAAACTATATTTTTGATCCATTTTCTTCTCCTTCTTTCCCCACATTAAGAATGAATCCTATCGGCCTAGCCACAAGGAGATACTCATGGAAGAATAGACTAGTTTATGATTTATCAGCTCCACACAACAAATCAATACTTAGTATTAATTCGCTAATACCAGCTGAAGAGCAAACTTTTTCCAACAATTAACATGCAATCAGGCCACAATGCACTCCACTCCATAACAGCTCCCCTCCCAAAGACCCCTTCCCATAACAGCAAACCTTCCATAGCTGCTCCCCTACCCTTACTTCTGCCCCCCCCCCAAAAAAAGTAAAAAATAAACATACATAAGCACCCCCCCTTCCCAGAGGAGGATCCTGGTGCTCTAAACCACCTGCACAACTGGTAGACCCGATGCTGCCTCTACATCTAGATCTCTGGAATCTACATGGCACTAAATAGAATACCAGTTATTTTTCAAATAGAAATTGTCTTTTGTTCTTGAAGCAATTCTGATTTTTTTGCAGAAAATGGTAACTGGATTCTGCTCAATGTGGTAAAATGTCCTCTAGTCCTCCACTATTTAGATGGCTATTCAAAAATTTAATCTTTTCTTGAAGACTATAGGCTTCATTCAATTGCAAGCCCGTAATTACCTTCAAATTGAACGTATGTCTGTGGATTCCAATTTTTGTACATATATACACATATTTAATTGACTCGAGCCAGCAATTAAATGCTATCAGTCCCAATACGCAAACCATGAACCCGTACGTAGCATTTCAGGGCATGATCATAATCAATTAAGCAAGCCCGTAAGTTACAAATTAGACACAGCCAATAGTAAATGAGACCGTCATCATGACATCAGTAAAACTTAAATCAATTTGGGTTTGGAAGTCTGATTTGCGACTAGACTCGCAATCCAGAAATGTTGAAATCTTTAAAAATGAATAAATCAACTGTTCTTATCCATGTGGGTTCTATGATAGGTATTAAACCCTTGATTGCCAGGATCGATATAACACGGAAATAAAATGTAAATAAAATGTTTTTTTATTGCAGATTTGCGAGCTTGAGACTGTTGTGCAATTAATTCCGTCTTTCATTGCTTTCCCAGTATTTTTAAGTACAGTAGTGTGTGTTTATTTGCATTTGCAGTGTTTCAAACAGGTGTTTTACCCACTTGCAGGTCCTATCTAGTACTCATATAATTTTTTGATACATTTGTCATTTACGGGTTTGAAGGCAATTGCGGGCTTGTTGAATTATTGCAACTAAATATGGATTTTGCGTCTTTAGAATTAGTAACTTTTGCCTTAAAACATCAAAGGAGGAGATAGGACAGAGTTACGATTTTGACAACCCCCAGTGCTTTTGATTCTGTAACTCGCATTTGGAATGCAAGTATCTAAAAGTAGCCAACTGAATATCAGTAACATTTACAGGCTCCATTACGGACTCCTGTAACTGCGATTTGCTCAATTGAAGGAGGCCATTTAAACGGAGCATGCAAATATATTTTTCTTTGTTTCATCAGAAAGAGTAGGATACTGGGGGGACAAATCCCCCAAGATTAAAATAATAGGACACAGACACACAAAAAAAAAGCATAACTAAACTTAATCATGCCAGTTTTGGCCACTAGAAGGCACAAGTGCTATGGAGCAGTATATGTTTCCCGTAAAAGCCTTGACCCATAATTTATATATACATATATAAATATCACTCTTAGCCCACCATATGTGAAACAATTGCTGTATAGAACTACTCTCTACAACAATCACCACACAAACCAGGCACTCACACCACACTGAGGATCGGCAGTAACCGTGAAACAGTGCTGTATGTGGTTAAGTGACCTGGTTTGTGAAAAATCCATCCGTTGCTATGCCTAAAACTGTGAAATACAGGAAGCATATGCTTAAAAGGAACCATGCTTAAAATGGTTTGGATTGACAGCGTGACGGTCCCCAGTGCCGCCCAGTTTTCCCAGAGTGCAGTGCATATACTGTATTTCTGAGAAATTTGAGCAGGAAACAAGTTTTTATTAACTTATTTTGTAGACATTCAAATAGAATCACTAATGTACTATTCCTTATTTGTACTACTGTACTTTGTACAATGGAGGTTTCTATCACTCTTAGCCCACCATATGTGAAGCAATTGCTGTATAAATATTTATATATATAAATATATATTTATATATGTATATACAAAATTATGGGTCAAGGCTGGAGGGTGCGATGCTGACCCCAGGGAATGTAACCCAACACTGCACTGGCTCAGTCAGTCTGCTTCCAGGTAACATAGAATTGCAGAGACATACAGTGGATGGAGTCTTGGTGCCTGTAAGCATTTTGTGGCATGACAACCCGGCTCCTGGCATTTGTTGGGCCCTGTAAAATGTTATTTTTATTCAACTTTTTTTCCTAGTTGCTTGAGAGTTCTGGTTAACTGAGATTCTCCTGTATAATTTTTTATTTTATTGGGGTTGCAGGAGCATTGAGAATTTTAACAAAGAAATTAAAAGAAACGTTTTTGAGGGGTACTGCAACAATGGGCAGGTGCACCGGCAACAGATCTGCCCCTGCTTCCTGTCCTCGGAGTAGATTTGAATTACCCTCCCCAGATTTTTGTTGGGCTCCTACGCCCATGAGAAAGAGAAAGAGGGTATATGATAATGTGTTGCATTGTTTTTTCTTTGTTTAATTAAAGGTCTCAGAGTACAAAGGTTTCAGAATATGAACTGCTCTTGATGGCTTGCCCTCTGCCATCCAATAAAATCTACAGATTAAAGTATACTCTCTGCATTTTGTTTTAGTTTTAATTAGGTTTAAACATGTTTTGCTTAACAATTTTACATGCAAAAAACTTTTGCAATGTTGAAAACAATGAGCCCGATTCAACTGAGCAATCATAAGTTACTGGAACCCCGTAAGTGAGGCGGTAAGTTAATTTGCTATTCAGTTGGTGTCTTTTTGCGGGCTCCAAACGGTTTACGGCTTTAAAAACTTTGCGTTTTGTAAACCCAGAAGTTACAGCCTCCCGAAGCCTTTCATCTTTCCTGTCCACAAGAGTTACGATCTCTAAAATTGCAAATCGCTATTCAATTGCTACAATTCCCCCAGCCCGTAAATGTTTTCACACCCATAAACGGCAAATGTAGGAGAAAATACTACGAGTGACAGAAAGGACCCGCAAGGGGGTTTAACCCCTGTCCGTAGCACTGTAAATGCAAATAAAAAAATCAATACTGCACAATAAATGACGGGGAAAGCGATGAAAGACATTAGAATTAATTGCACAACAGTCTCAAGCTCGCAAATCGGCAATACAAATTTAAATATTTTATGTGTCATTTCAGGATTTTATCGATCTTGGGAATCAATGAGTTAATACATATCAGGCCACCCACATGGACTAGAACAGTATTGGCATTCATTTTGAATATTTTCTATTTTGCGTTTTTGCGAGTCCCATCACATATAGGACCCCCAAACGCTAATTAATTGACATATACAGTATCCTCCATATTTTACTGCCATAATGATGGCGGTCTCATTTTTTTTGGCTGTTTCAAAATGGACTTGCTTAATTAATCATGTTCCTGCCCTGAACTGCTACATATGCATGGTTTACAGTTTCGTCTTTCGGCCCAAAACTTGCGGGCTGGTTCAATTGAATAGCACAGGAATTGTAGCAGAGTTCAAGCCCGCAGCATGCCCGCATACGGCCTGTATACCGCGAGATGCAGCCTTCTAATTAAATCTGGCTCATGCTCTACTAAATGCTAAAAAAAATTATACAGTGTGTTCTATGGCCCTTTAATGCTCTTAAACATTTCAACATCTCCAGAGAAAGCACTGACCAGGCTAATAACATAGAATTTCTAATAATTAACATTGATTACAATAAGAGAAAGATAGCCCACAATGAGCGACACTATAACTATTACTACTACTATTCTTCTGAACTTTCTAATATTCATTTGGTCATAATATCCTGTAATAACTCCAGCAAGTCCATAATTCACAACAAGCAAAACATTGTAATTTTATGGCCACCTAAAATTGGAGATGAAAACTTTAGTTAAACAGTGGAGTAAAAAAGTAGAGTTAAAAAGTGGAAGTACAAAATGGTGTTAAAAAGTGGAGATAAAAAGTGTAGTTAAAAACTGGAGATACAAATCGAGATAAAAAGTGGAGTTAAAAAACGGAAATAAAGCTGAAAATAAAAAGTGGAGGATAAAGCTGGAGATAAAAAGTGAACATAAAACTGGAGATAAAAGTGTGGGGGTGGGGTAATTTTTTTCACTGGGACCCTCCATTTTCTAGCTTCACCACTGATGAAGAGTGAGGACCAGGGCTTCGAGGATTTTCGCTGGCAGGTCTCAAAAGGATAGCTAAAGTATATTTTGACCCCTTACAGGTTTAATTTTCAAAACATTCTATGTAGTATTTTTTTTCTGTATTTAGCATTAGTACCCATGGGGTCCAACATGGGATTAAGGTGACCTTTAGCAACCATGAGAGTCCTATAAAAGTATTCACCCCCCTTGACTTTTTCCCTATTTTGTTAAATTACAGCCTTAAATTCAATGTTTTGTTAATCTGAATTTTATGTGATGGATCAGAACAGAATAGTCTAAATTGGTGAAGTGAAATGAGGAAAATATATACATAAAACTATTTTTTAGAAACAGAAAACAGAAAATTGGCATGTGCGTATGTATTCATCCCCTTTGTTATGAAGCCCATAAAAAGCTCTGGTGCAAACAATTACCTTCAGAACTCACATAATTAGTGAAATGATGTCCACCTGTGTGCAATCTAAGTGTCACATGATCTGTCATTACATATATACACCTTTTTTGAAAGGCCCCAAAGGCTGCAACACCTAAGCAAAAGGCACCACTAACCAAACACTGCCATGAAGACCAAGGAAATCTTTGATGATCCCTAGGAGCACTATCAAATCTATCATAACCAAGTGGAAAGAACATGGCACAACAGCAAACCTGCCAAGAGACGGCCGCTCACCAAAACTCCCGGACCGGGCAAGGAGGGCATTAATCAGAGAGGCAGCACAGAGACCTAAGGTAACCCTGGAGGAGCTGCAGAGTTCCACAGCAGAGACTGGAGTATTTGTACATAGGAAGATAATAAGCCGTACGCTCCATAGAGTTGGGCTTTATGGCAGAGTGGCCAGAAGAAAGCCATTACTTTCAGCAAAAAACAGAATGGCACGTTTTGAGTTTATGAAAAGGCATGTGGGAGACTCCCAAAATGTATGGAGGAAGGTGCTCTGGTCTGATGAGACTAAAATTTTACTTTTCGCCATCAAAGAAAACGTTATGTCTGGCGCAAACCCAACACATAACATCACCCAAAGTTTTTCAGCAGCCGGGACTGGGAAACTGGTCAGAGTTGAGGGAAAGATGGATGGTGCTAAATACAGGGATAATCTTGAGCAAAACCTGTACTACTCTGTGAGTGATTTGAGGCTACGGAGGTTCCCCTTCCAGCAGGACAATGACCCCAAACACACTGCTAAAGCAACACTTGAGTGGTTTAAGGGGAAACATGTAAATGTGTTGGAATGGCCTAGACAAAGCCTAGACCTCAATCCAATAGAAAATCTGTGGTCAGACTTAAAGATTGCTGTTCACAAGCGCAAACCATCCAACTTGAAGGAGCTGGAGCAGATTTGCAAGGAGTAATGGGCAAAAACCCCAGTGGTAAGGTGTGGCAAGCTAATAAAGACTTATCCAAAGCGACTTGGAGCTGTGATTGCCGCAAAAGGTGGCTCTACAAAGTATTAACTTTAGTGGGGTGAATAGTTATGCACATTGACTTTTTCTGTTATTTTGTCCTATTTGTTGTTTGATTCACAATAAAAAAAAACATCTTTAAAGTTGTGAGCATGTTCTGTAAATTAAATGATGCAAATCTTCAAACAATCCATGTTAATTCCAGGTTGTGAGGCAACAAAACACGAAAAATGCCAAGGGGGTGAATACTTTTGCAAGGAACTGTATATACAGTATATGCAATAATGTTTAATATATAGTTTATGGGTACATATAGAAGATACTCTGCTTTCCAGCAATGAGTGTATAGTTTAAATATTCTGTGATAAAAACTTGGGTAAAATTAATGAAGTTCAAAATGTTGAGTCTTTCCATTATTATTTCTATAATAAAAAAAGCATTGATAAAAACTAAAGGAGAGTTACTATTGCAATCTATTTTTAGTTTTCACTATTACATTTTTAAATGTCCTCTTATAAATATTTTCAGTTGAACCAAGAATGATAGAATAAGAGGGAGCAATAATGTTTTCTGGAGGTATACATAAATGCATAAATGTTATTAATCTCATCTGTGACACATTTTGATTTCCAGAAATTTGCAGAAATACTGCATTATAAGAGCCACTTCTATACAAGTTTTCAATTACACAAGAAAGGGAACGTAACATATATTTATTCATTATAGAAGTAAATGTTATGCACAAACGTGGCAGATTATAACATGGGAATCAACAAGAGATTTCTATTTGTCATCATATCAGTTTCAAGAAGTTTTCAAAGAATGACAGTGGAATACATATACTTCATATATATATATTTGTAGTCTGGACCCTCTCCCCTGGTAGCTGGTGGTGTGGCCAAAGCTACGGCCTCTTGGCCTAAAAAGAGGGCCATAGATTGATGAAGTAAGTGGTGGGTGGGTTGCAGGTGAGTGGGGTTTAAATAGTGGCGGGTGAGTGGGTCCCTCCTACAATTTCAGGTGCTCATCTGGATATCCTTTGGCGTTTATTGAGAGCCGCCCCCCCGTGTAGTTCAACTTTCCTGCTTTGCACTGATCACCTTTGGCACTCATCGCGAGCCCCACGCTGAGCGCCTTTGGCGCTCATCGCAGGGCTCTCAATGAGCACCTTCGGCACTCATTGCAAGCCTCTCTTGCTCGGGGTGCTCATCATGAGCCCCGCAATGAGCAACGAAGGTGCTCATTGTGACCCTTTCCTCCCACCTACTGTACTGGGAATGCCATGTGTCTCTTTCCAGCATCTCCCCCCTGTCCCTGTCCTGTGTGTTTCTCCTCTGTGTGTCTGCTGAATGTTTGTGTGGCGCGTGCTGTCTGCCGTTGATTTTATTTTCAAAGTCCTGCGTGCCTGGCGTTGTCGGTGCTCAGCTTCATTATCATCCGATTTTGTGACGAAAACCCCCAAATATGGCTCAAATTCACTTACAACCTCACTCCCAGGTTTCCTGGCTCTTCCCTGTGCTGTGTGTAAGTGTGTTATTATTTTTGTTACATTATTTTGTTTGTTTTTCGGGTTTTTAGAGTTACGCGCTTGGCTCTCAGTTACGACTCTCAGTTACGACTTGCAGTCGCGTGCCTCAACTGAGACGAGCAGTGCAATGAGCACCTTCAGCGCTCATTGTAGCCTAAGTCCTGCGTGCCTCAACCGCTCACCTAAGTACCGTGTGGTCGATGGCTCGCAAAGTGTGACCAACATCGTAAGCATTCTGAAAACTGACAACTATTATAGTGATATATATATATATATATATATATATATATATATATATATATATATACACATACAAAGACTAATTGTTTGTTTACTGTAGAAGTCATTACCTGCAGTTTTAAATTATATCATATCTGGAACCCCATTTTCTAGTTCTGACCATGTCCCACCTTTCTCTGGTTCCTCCAATTGTTTTCAATCAGCGTCTTGCAGAATATATATGTGTATGACACATTGTGAACAAATTAAGCTTGGTATTGCTAAAATTTACAGAATAGCATTAAGTAACATTACCTATTAGTGCATAATTGTTTTAATATTAATTTTCTTTGTTTATTTGAAACATTGGAGGGGTATGTCACCAAGATACGGATAAATAAATCCCAGCAGTACTGATGATAGAGTATGTCAACCACAAGGTGGCAGTAGAGTGCAAATTAATAATGTTTCCTGGATTTTACTATATATATATGTGTGTGTGTACTTTATTAGGTATTTTATTAGGCATATAATATAACTGTGTATTTATTTACTTACATGTACTACATTTCATTACAATGTCCTTATAAATAATGCTTATATTGCCTAAAATCATACAAATAGTACTTGCTTGGGTCTACCAACTGCAGCTCATGAAGACACAGACTATGCAGTACTGACTGTGCAGTGTCTCATACTAGCCAATCATGTCTCTTATCGCATCATGTTGCTGAATTGTGGTCCCTGATTGGCTAGTATGAGCCACAGAACATCCTGCACTGCAGAATCTGTATCTGAACGAGCTGCAGAGGGCAAAACTAAATTAGGCTCAATGTAGAACTGCAAACCTACACTTCTTGATTTTTTTCTGAACATGTTATTGTCTAGATCAGGGCTGGACAACCTATTTTGCAGTGTAGTTTTAGGTGTGGCAAATGGAAAGTGAAATTAGCCATACCGTTCAAAAAATATATAAAATAGGTTGCTCAGTCAAAAACATAAATAAATAACGCACTAAGCAATTATATTTTGTTGTAAAGTCTCTTTTTTGTTCCCCTCACCACTGATTCTGTGCCAATTGCCAGTATGCAAATAGTAAAGCATTTTTCTAAACTATGAGCAGCAGCACCCCTGCACTATTCATTTGCTATTTATGACAACTTTTATTTGGGCAAAGGGGTGCTTGTTCTTTATGGAGCTTCCAGTTCTCTGTGAATTGTCCTCTATGAGGGCCTAGGAACCAAGGTGTGCTTGCATTCCCAATCCCCTTGGGCTGGACTCTTTGGAGAGGGTAGGCTGGTTTGTATTTGCTGGTTTTGAAGCAGTGTGGGTTCTAATGGGCATCCATAGCATTTTCATGCTATGACACTGCTCATACCACTGATGATGACAAACAAAACCATTTATATATTCCTTTTTGTGGTCCCTACATGGGACACGCTTTGAATTATAATCTTTGCCACTGGTATGGGGCTTGCAAAGCTTACTATATTTTACAATGTTGAACAAAAAATACAATGTTTAGAGGCAAAAAAAGGTTATGTGACCTATAGGAGCTCTTTCGACCAGAGGCGCAGCTACCTCCGGTGCAAGGCACCGATCCCTGCCTTTGAGGGGACCAGTGCTGTACCCCAAGCCCTACGTGCCATTGCCTGCTGCGCCCCCCCCTGCAGCCCTCTTGTGGCTGTCCTGTGGCCCTGTATGAGTTGATGTTAGAGGGGGTCCAGGAAGAGCAAAACAAATTGTGCCTGCCACCTCCTGGGGGAAGCAAGTTTTCTTTTTACACCGGGGCCCTGCATGCACTAGCTCCACCACTGATTACGACATATGTCTATTCTCTCTTGTATTCAATTTCTGCCCAAATTTGCTACGACATGGAGAGAGAGGAAGAGAGAGAGGAGAGGGGAAGAGAGGGAGAGAGAGACAGAGGAAGAGGTGAAGAGAGAGAGACAGAGGAATGGAGAGAGAGAGGAGGGAGACAGATGGAAAGGGAGAGAGGGAAGGTGGGAATGAGAGAGAAGCGAGAGACACATAGAGGGAGAGAAAGAGAGAAGGGAGTGAGAGAAAGAAAGAGAGCGTGAGAAAGGCAGGGCAGAAAGAAGCAAGGGGGAGAGAGAGGGAGGTAGAGATGGAGAAAGGTGGGAGAGAGAGAGAGAAGGGGAAAGAGAGAAGGGAGGGAGAGAAAGGGGGAGAGGGAGAGAAGGGAGAGGGAGAAAGAGAGAAAGAGGAAAAGGAGGAGTGAGAGAGAAGGGAAGAGTGTGGGAGAGAAGGGGGTATATATATGTATATATAATATTTTAATATACATTTATATATATTATATTTTATTTATATATATATATATATATGTATACTTTATATATATATATATATATATATATATATATATATATATATATATATATATATAAACATATATAAAAATAAATATATATATATATATATATATATCATGACAAACTGCCTTCCTTACCTTCCTCTATACACTTTTCTGCAGGACACAATACACAGGAGACTTCCATGTGCTCCAATTTTTAAAAGAATTTGGTCAGGATACAGAACAATGCTCAAAACAAAATAATGAAATTAAACAGCTGCATTTACAAACTGACTTACTGCTAGAATGCCCTTACTATACCTGGGCAGTTTATCTGCCATAGGAGGAAACAAAAAACACAAAGCACGAGTACAGTCTCTATGATCGCTGGAACCTCTTTCAAGGTTTGTAAAAATACTGGGTAGAACACTGGCCCACCCGTCACTCCATGTGTTCCCCCCAGGGACCCCTTTAAATCTGCAGATTTTACTACTGCACCGAACGTCCAAATCCTCAGTCTATTCTTAAGTTTCGTACTATGAACAGCGCTTCCTAAGTAAAGGGGCATATTTCACATTTAAAGTAAATTGGCACACTGCATGTGATCAAAGCTTTCCTATGAGGTGTGCTATCCCACTGGTGTGCAACAGGTGTCCCTGAGAGGCTTTACATGCAGACCCCTTGCTCTTTTTGGGAAATAAGACCCTCTTGTAAAGCACTGTAATTTTTGTCTAATGTGAAAATCTCAGTAACTAAAGAGCTACTGTAACTTTTAAGTAGTAAAGGTCAGTATACAGACATTTTCAATGTTATGAATAAAAAAGGGACCTTTTCTGTTATCTGCCCACTACTGGCACACTACTTGTACTACTGCTGGCTGCTGGACGCCGCTCTGCCGTTAACCCTAACCCTAAACCTAAACTCTAACCCTAACCCCTAAACCAAACCCTAAGAACAGCAACATACCAGGCCTGATATGTATTAACCCATTGATACCTAACTTTGTTTCAACCCAAAATGACACATAAAAAAATTATTTATTTCCTGCAGATTTGCGGGCTTGAGATTGTTGTGTGGTATTTACAGTGAAGGATGACATATTTTTTTTGCAATTTCAGTGCTACGATCAGGTGTTTAACCCCTTTGCGGGTCCTCTCTAGCACATGTAAGGTTTTATCCTTCATTTGCGGTTTACGAGTGTGAATACGTTTGCGAGCTTTAGGAAATAGAGCAATTGAATAGCGATTTGCAATTTTAGCCCTGTGAAAGTGTAAGATCAAAGGAGTCTGAAGGCTGTAGGTTACGACTTACGGACTGCGGGATCTCTAAATCGGCTAATTGAATGTGGCTCACTGTGTGCACAGACCCATTTTTGCAGTTTCTGTGCGCGTAAGTTCCTTTCCCTGTTGTAACTCTCTTGTTCTAGATGATTGCCCCCAAGTAGCCAGTCTATGAACTGCAGCCTTTCGTTTTTAGGAACCTTTCTGTTTTTAAAAAGTGGCACCCCCTCATAGGGAAGCGCCCCTAAGCGGCTGCCTAGTTTGCCTAATGGGTAATCTGCCCATGCATCCTGGGCAGCCTGTAGTGCAGTTGGGGGTGTAATCCATTATTAAAGGGGCATTGTAATCCAAAACTGACATTTATGCATTTAAAAGATCATAGCTTAACCCTCAGAGTGCAGAGTACATTACATTAACATGCGGGCCACATTGTGTTTCCAGTCTGAACTGAAACAATCTTGTGCTTTTCTTCCCTTTCTTTTGAAGGCAAAAAAGATCACATAACACAGATAAGGAACTATACACGAATCCCTGCTTTTCCTCTCAACTTCCTTTCAGTTCACTGATAAGGTTAAGGAGCAGCAAATCCATTGTCTAGTCTTAATACAAGTTATTTTCCATGCAAAAAACTTCTGTAGGGTATAAAATATGTGTTTTTTTTAAATGCACAGTAGAACGTTTGGGACTACAGTGGCCCTTTAGGAATTTAGGTATATTGAACTCAGGATTTTAAACTTATTTCTGGAAGTTAACAGGAACCAGTGTAATGGTGCATGGTCTAAAAGCTAAAACATGACCTGAACATGTATGGATTTATTAATGTTCAGGAGAGACAAATTTCCCAGAAAGAAGAATGCAAGAACAAGAGGTCATGATTTGAAGTTCAGATGTGGAGATTTAGGGGTAATGTGCGAAAGTACTACTTTACAGAAAGGGTAGTGGATAAGGGTAGTGGATAAGGGGAACAGCCATCCAGTGGAAACAGTAGGGTCAAACACAGAAAAGGAATTAAAGCATGCCTGGGATAACAGCAAGGCCATGCTGATACTAGAAAGGGCAATGTAGCCCAAAACTTTCTCTCATCTATTTAAAAGATCATTATAGACAACATTTTAATGTTTAAAAATAATCTTTTAAATATATAGGGCCTCATTCAATTGCGATTTGTCCAATTGAATAGGGCTCTAAATAAGTACATAGCATATTTTTTTACAGAAGTTTTTAGTTAGTAAAGTTATTGGTTTGTGATAGAAGTTCACTAACTAAAAACTTATTAAAAAAAATATGCTATGTGCTTATTTAGAGCCCTATTCAATTGGCCAAATCACAATTGAATGAGGCCCATAGTTTGGACTACAGTAGCCCTTTAATTAAGTCAAACTTTTAGGTAGATAGAGCAGACAAACTATATATTTTTTTATTGTTATCAGTTGTCAAATCTATGTTTCTATGAGCTTTGAGTAAGGCTAAATAGTAATCAATAGTTTTTCTAGTGCTTCATACTGACATTGAGATTTCAATGAAAACATTTTTTTTGAAAAACTTTATTTGCACTCAAAAACACTACAATTTAAAATAAAATATATGGAAAAAAGCATCAAGTCTGCCACAAAAATGTATCGGCCACCAAAGAGAGTATATAGAGAAGTGAAACAGGTGATCTAATTATCACGATAGAGAAGAAAAGGATGGAACCCTATGATCCTCAGGAGATTCCTCCTATTTGGAAGATATATAACCAAGGCTGGTACCCCAATTTCTGACTAATGGTCCCCTACTATATACTCCTGGGCTATTACATCAAGTGGCAGACATCAAGTATATGGTGAAAGTGCTCCCACTTGTGCACCAAAAATATCACCTATAATAATTGTCAGTTGTGCGTCACAATGTTGGTCATGCTGTTGCGGCCCATGCTGTTGCGGCCCATAGGGCCACAACTGCAAGCATCGTAAAGCAAGGCGAGCCATTGGCGCGGGCGGGACTTAGGCTGCCCCCTGCCCCACTGACCCCCCCCCCCCCTGCCCCAGTGATCCCCCCTGATCTCCCCTGCCCCACTGATGCCCCGTACCTGCTTCCAGGGCTCCCGGCCCTGCCTGCTCCATCCTCCAGCCTCACGCGGGTTTGATGGGACCCCGCACTCACCCCGTGCCTCCGCATGTGCAATGCGCGCCTTGATCCAAAAAGTATTTTCGGTACGCGGTGAGTGCGGGGTCCCGTCAGAGTCGGGTGAGGCTGGAGGATGGAGCAGGCAGAGCCCTGGAAGCAGGTATGGGGGATCAGTGGGGCAGGGGGTATCAAGGTGTTACATCCACGTATGAGACACAGGGGAGGGAGAGGAGGGGGAGGAGTCACTGGGGAGAGAGGGGCAGGAGAAACAGGGGAGGGGGGAAGGAGACACAGGGCGGGTTTGCAATACAAGTGGCAGGTTGGCCAAGGGCAGCAATGAGGTCCGTAAAGTAAAAGCTGGGAGGGGCTCTTCGCACGGCCTGCAAGTTACAGGGGGGAGAGCCAAGCATTGTCTGGCAAACAGCATTGCCAGCTTTCAAATTTTATTCCCGTTATTGTTGACGGGCAATTTACTAGTATATATATATATATATATATATATATATATATATATATATATATATTGATTGGGTGCTTAATTAAAACCAAATAAAATATTAAAAATAGATGTTAGATATAAATCAGTAGTAACTGATATCAATAACTACATTAGGCTGCATTAGTTCACTTCAGAACAGCTAAATACTATTAGAGTTGAAAACTATAATTCCAAGTTTATAGTGTAAACTAGTAGTTTACCCATCATAAATGACGGTATAATATTACATTTGTCTCTTGCCCCCTTCTCCCTCCCCTGTGTCTCTTTCCCCCTTCTCCCTCCCCTGTGTCTCTTCCACCGCTCTTCCTACTCTTTGCCTATTCCACCATCCTTCCCCTGTATCTTTTTCCCCCTTTCCCCCTTTCCTCCTCTGTCTCTTTCCCCCTATCCTGTGTCTCTTTCCCTCTTCCTCCCTCCCTTGTGTCCCTTTCCCTCTCTGTCTCTTGCCCCTTTCCCCTGCGTTTCTTTTCCCTCTCCTTCCTCCACTATGCCTCTATCCCCCTTTCCCCTATGTCGCTTCCCCCTCCTCCCTCCCCTGTGTCCCTTTCCCCCTCTGTCTCTTTTCCCCTTTCCCCTGTGTCTCTTTCCCCCCTTCCTCCCTCCCCTGGCTGGCGCCACGCTTTGAGCATGAGCGACTGGTGCTGAGCATGCACACTGCGCCTTGTACAGAAATTCGTACAAATAGTTTCTAAAGCGTTACACACGCTTTAGAAACTATCAGCCTTATTAAATTGTGATTCAGTATATTTAAAAGGGCTCTATTTAAGCACAGAGCATATTTTTTTACAGAAGTTTTTTGTTAGTGAACTATCCAAAAGCAAGGTCTTTACTAACTCAAAACTTCTGTAAAAAAAATATGCTCTGTGCTTATATAGAGCCTTTTTAAATTTACCGAATTGCAATTTAATAAGGCTGTATATATTAGTGATGCCTATAATGAGAACATTGCTAAGGGAGAATCAGTATGAAAAACTGCCTCACATGTGCTTGCTAACTACAGGCTGAAACCATATAAATAGTCTTAGACATATTCCAATGGCCCTAACTGGGAACCGCACAGTGAGTGCATTTGGCAATATAAACTGAACTCCCTAAAATGCCTGACGCCCGTTTCGTCGAGTTTATCAAAGACTACATCTATATGTACATCTATATATATCTTTGAGTAAGGCAGACACATCTGACGGACATTCATGATGGATTGGATTTGGGATTGACAGTTAGTATGGAGTCCAGTAACTCTAAATCCACATAATCTTATGTTGAATGTGAAGGATATTTGAGGTTAATGACACTAGTAATTTACTTATATTTGTTCATCTCCAAAAAGATGCATCTTTCAATTGATTTTTTATCTTGTGTTACTTTGCTAAACATAATGCCTTTGTTCTGCTATGGATATTGAAAATATAATACAAAAATTAATGTTTAATATTATAGGCAAACAGAAATATTTATATACTTGTAAAAAAGACATAGCACGAAACTCAATGTTCTTCGATAAAAAGAACGGTTTGTATCACATTATTGTAAACTAGGATGAACGTGTGGTGTCACCTTTCTCTTTTATTTACAAAGTAATTTTTTTATCGTTCGCTCTATGGCATTTTAAAAAATAAATAAATGTACAAGTATATTTAATATGTTGCAAAAAATGTATTACTTTATTAAAAAGTTTAATATGAGTGCAAATGATCAAATGTTTATAGGCCACTTATAAGACGGCTGCTTGTTGCATCAGGACGAGAGTGTTTGATAATGTCACTGTTGCTTTTCTTTTTTCAAATAAAGGTCTCAGAGTAGAAAAACTTATTTTGTACAGACTAAAGTATGCTCTGCACTTCCTGTTAGTTTCAATGAAGTTTAAACAGGTTTTACTTAATATTTTTCATGCACCCCCCCCCCCCCCCAACTTTTGTAATGTTTTTAAATGCATGGAAAATTAGTTGTATCCTATCAGCCCTATTAAATTCCCATAACGTGTTTTACCGTAGCTCGTGAAGAAGGACGCTGCCGATCTGCGGGTTATGTGCGAAAAAATCCTACAGAACATGCAATGTGGAACTTCGCGGCCACAAATCCTTTGTTCTGTTAAGCCCGTAACCGATACGTTTCCAATTTAGCTATTAATTACTAAAATCACTAGCCTTTAACCCCCGTAACTCGCAAATGGAGCCAAGGAGCACTAGAGAGGACCCGCAAGGGGGGTAAAGTCCAATCCGTAGCACTGTAAATGCACATATACACACACTACTGTACTTTTATTAACAGGGAAAGTGATGTTAGATTAATAGCACAACATTCTCAAGCTCGCACATCGGCCCAAAAAAATACTTTATTTCATGTTTAATTTCCATGTTATATCGAACGGGCAAATCAATGTGTTAATATGTATAATGGAACTCGCATGGACTAGAATATAATATTTACTGAGTTATTAATATTGCATTATATCTGGAATGTAAGTCCGATCGTAATTGAAAAACGTAAGACTTTGAAATCCCACCTCCATTTTTCAGTGAAGTAATTCTGACGATCTCTATTTTCACTGGCTCCATCTAAACTCATGACTACGAGTTTAACTAATTGATCACTCGCATCCAACGTTCAATAAATGGTTTACGGGTTTGCATCTCAAGCCTGTAACTCGCAGCTCACGCTAATTGAATAGCTAGGTAACCCGGACACATTTTCGAGCCCGCAGCCATTGCGGGTCTCACGTTGCACTTACGAGCTTCTAATTTAATGTGGTTGTAAGTCCCATTAAGGACAATCTAGTAGTGAGAGTGTATATATGGCCAATACTGGTACAATAAGTCTCACGGTATCAACTCAATGGTCTTCCCAATTAATTGCTACCCACTTGCGACCCTTTCTCATATATGCAACAAGGTATGAAACTCCATATAGTAGTCTTTAATGCAAAAAGCACCACCAGCTCCTTTTGAATAAATATACACGCCCACTCAGAAAGATCCATCTGAAGACTACACTATGGGATCATAAGGGTAGAGCGATGACATATGGCAACATCATATAGACAAGCAAAGGGAAATTAAAATCTAACAGCCTTATTAAATTGTGATTTAGCCAATTGAATAGGGCTCTATATAAGCACAGAGCATATTTTTTACAGAAGTTTTTAGTTAGTGAACTTCTATCCAAAAACAAGGTCTTCACTAACTAAAAACTTCTGTAAAAAAATATGCTCTGTGCTTATATACAGCCCTTTTCAATTGGCCGAATTGCGAATTTAATTAGGCTGTTTCTATCTATCTATCTATCCAATCTATCGTATATAAATAGTACATTTGTGTTCACATTTGAATACCTACTAAAACAAGTTAAAGAACTTGTTTCCTGCCCAGAATTCCTAGAAATAGAGTTATTACACTGCATTCTGGGAGCCTGGGCAGGGACATGCAAATGTGCCTACAAAAGCTATGCTCTTGCAATGCATACCCATTTTAAACATGTCTTCCTTTAAGCATACTGTATGCCTGCTGTATGACAGCTTTGGGAAAAGCTCAAGATGGATTATACACATGGCAGGAATCCTAACCACGTAACGGTTACTGCCTCTCATCAGTGTGAGGCCGGTTCTTAGCTTGTGTAGTAGATTTTATGAGTAGGTAGTTCACCACAACAATCATTTACTATATGGTGGGCAAAAGAGTGATAGAAGCCCTCCACCGTACAGTAGTAAAGTAAATAAATAGTACATCTGTGTTCAAAATTGCAATTGAATGTCTAAAACAAGTTAAAAAAAAAGTTTCCTGCCTAGGATTCCAAGAAATACAGTTATTACACTGCATTCTGGCAGCCTTGGCAGGGACATGTAAATTTGCCCACAAACAACGGCTTTGCTCTTGCAATCCATAACATATCTCTATATATATTTATATATATATATATATATATATATATATATATATATATATATATATATATATATATATATATATATATATATATATAGATAGATAGACAGAAACTTACATTGAAAAATTTCTGGTTTCTCCTTCATCTCTTACCACTATATATTTCTATTGTCAGGTGTTCTATTTAGAGAGCATTTTTCAACATAAGTTAATAGAGATATTACCTGACACCACAGTTCCTGACACTCCTCCCTGGTTTGTAATCTTTTTTAGGATCAAAGGCAAAATGTCTGTCATCATTAAAGCAAAACTGGAAACAGTAGTGACAGTAACAGACACATGCACACACATAAACACATACATTTGTAATTATTATGAATGGTTGGAATCTTATTACTGAAACACAATATAATCCAACTTTATGTAACTGGTAACATTACATTTTACAGTGTAGCTCAAAGAACATCCTGCAATATTACAAGAAATAAACCCGTCAGTCCATTAATAATAGTGCTGTAAATTTCTTCTAGATTTACCATTCTGTACAATAATCTGCATTTCTGCTAGTGAGACAATGACTTGTCAAATGCCATCATCATATCTATCTATATATCCCTCTATCTATCTATCCCTCTATCTATCTATCTATCTACAGTGGATATAAAAAGTCTACACACCCCTGTTAAAATGTCAGGTTTCTGTGCTGTAAAAAAATTAGACAAAGATAAATCATTTCAGAACATTTTCCACCTTTAATGTGACCTATAAACTGTACAACTCAATTGAAAAACAAACTGAAATCTTTTAAGTAGAGGGAAGAAAAAATATAAAAATAAAATAATATGGTTGCATAAGTATGCACACCCTTAAACTAATACTTTGTTGAAGAACCTTTTGATTTTATTACAGCACTCAGTCTTTTTGGGTATGAGTCTATCAGCATGGCACATTGTGTTTTGGCAAGATTTGCCCACTCTTCTTTGCAAAAACACTCCAAATCTGTCAGATTGTGAGGTCATCTCCTGTGCACAGCCCTCTTCAGATCACCCCTCAGATTTTCAATCGGATTATGGTCTGGGCTCTGGCTCTGGCGGGGCCATTCCAAAACTTTAATCTTCTTCTGGTGAAGCAATTCCTTTGTTGATTTGGATGTATGCTTTGGGTCGTTGTCATGCTGAAAGATGAGGTTCCTCTTCGTGTTCAGCTTTCTAGCAGAAGCCTGAAGGTTTTGTGCCAATATTGACTGGTATTTGAAACTGTTCATAATTCCCTCTATCTTAACTAAGGCCCCAGTTCTAGCTGAAGAAAAACAGTCCCAAAGCATGATGCTGCCACCACCATGCTTCACTGTGGGTATGGTGTTCTTTTGGTGATTTGCAATGTTGTTTTTGCGCCAAACATATCTTTTGGAATTATGGCCAAACAGTTCAACCTTGGTTTCATCAGACCATAACACCTTTTTCCACATGCTTTTGGGAGACTTCTGATGTGTTTTAGCAAAATGTAGCCTGGCTTGGATGTTTTTCTTCGTAAGAAAAGGCTTTCGTCTTGCCACTCTACCCCATAGCCCAGACATATGAAGAATACAGGAGATTGTTGTCACATGTACCACACAGCCAGTACTTGCCAGTTATTACTGCAGCTCCTTTAATGTTGATGTAGGCCTCTTGGTAGCCTCCCAGACCAGTTTTCTTCTCGTCTTTTCATCAATTTTGGATGGAGCTCCAGTTCTTGGTAATGTCACTGTTGTGCCATATTTTCTCCACTTGATGATGACTGTCTTCACTGTGTTCCATGGTATATCTAATGCCTTGAAAATTCTTTTGTACCCTTCTCCTGACTGATACCTTTTAACAATGAGATCCCTCTGATGCTTTGGAAGCTCTCTGTGGACCATGGCTTTTGCTGTGGGATGCGACTAAGAAAATTTCAGGAAAGACCAACTAGAGCAGCTGAACTTTATTTGGGGTTAATCAGAGGCACTTTAAATGATGGCAGGTGTATGCTGACTCCTATTTAACACCATTTGGAATGTGATTGCTTAATTCTGAACACAGCCACATCCCCAGTTATAAGAGGGTGTGCAGACTTATGCAACCACATTATTTTTTTATTCTTCCCTCCACCTAAAAGATTTCAGTTTGTTTTTCAATTGAGTTGTACAGTTTATAGGTCACATTAAAGGTGGAAAAAGTTCTGATATGATTTATCTTTGCCTCATTTTTTTACAGCACCGAAACCTGACATTTTAACAGTGGTGTGTAGACTTTTTATATCCACTCTATCCATATCTATCTATCTATCTATCTATCTATCTATCTATCAGCAGAAGCATAACTTAGACCACATTTCTATGTGTGTATGTGGTAGGGGCATCTAGAACATCTTTACCTAGGGACATCACTGATCTAACATTTAACACGACTGGTAAGAAAACAGCAGAGAATATTATGTATGTATTTGTGAAATAATGTATTATTTAGTTTTAATTAGCCATGGCATTATTCATTTGGATCTTCATTTTAGCTTATGGCAACATTGGTTTTTCTGCAAATTTGCTCTCTTGACTGAAAGACTATGCTATACTGCCGAGTAGATCATGAATATTAGTTGCCTTATTGGCATACACTCAGTTTTTATCCCTTCCAGAGATTCATGAAACTTTGAAGTCAGTAACAGTTATAGATATTTTTCTTGTTTATTAAAAGGCCAGAGGTGGAGTATATACTGTGAACTTATACTCTTCTGCTTGTTAATTCACAAAATATGTATTAGTTTGAAAATTAATATTATCTGCCTGAGGTGCTGGGGCTCACTCCACCTTCCTCCCTGCTCAGGATTCACATTGTTTGAGTGGCAGCCATTTATATCCAGGTTTCAACTGCTCTGCACCATCCTGTAGAAAAGTCAGTATACATTTCAGAAATGGTAAAAGCATTTGATTCTGTTATCATTAAAAATGACCTATATATCCTATGTCAGCTAAAGAAAGACACCAGACTCTTTTTTAATAAAAGAAACAAACTTCAAAAAATGCTCCCAATTAAAACCAAAAAATATATTTAAAAAGATCTTTTCAAAGCAAAGGTGTTTAATATGTCTACAATGTCATTTCTATTTAGACTGCTATGTGAATACAATGTATCATTTGTTACAGACATACAGCCTCACTAAAATGGGGCTACGATTTAAAACGTAGGCCGTAACTCCAAATTTACTTGTTCCGTGTATTAAATTAGCCCTGTAACATTGCTCGAGGCTGACTTTGCGTGTTAACCAGCAGGACGGCCGAGAATAGGCTAAGTACTGAGCAACACGCATGTAAATCCTTTGATCCGACGAGCCCATAACCCCTACTTGTTCAATTCAGCTATTAAATTGCAACTTGGTCACTCGGGAGCAAGCACGTAACACGCACATGGAGCCCAAAGGCCAATGTGTGCTCAGGAGCACCCGCAAGGGGGTAAACTCCAATATGTAGCACTTGTAATGCAAATTACAACTCTCTCCTATACATTTATTATAAGGGAAAGTGATGTTAGGTCTTAAAATTAATAGCACAACATTCTCAAGCCCGCAAATCGGCCCCGAAAATTACTTTATTTCATGTTTATATTTTGTGTTATATCTATCCCTGCAATCAATGTGTTAAGACATATACTGTAACTCGCATGTAATAGAATATCATATTTACAGCTTCATTAATATTGCATTACATCTGGAATGTGGGTCTATAATTGAAACACGTAGGACTTTGAAATCCACCCTTCCCTTTTCAGTGACGTAACGCTAACAATCTCTTTTTCCATTCGATTCATCTGAACCCATAACTATGTGCTTGCTTAATTGTTTGGGTTCGAGCATGCAACCCCCATACCGCCGAGAACTGGTTTACGAAATAGCGTCTCTTGCTCGTAGCTCGCAATCCATTTTAATACAATAGCGACATAAAACGGCCATATTTGAAGCACGCAGGCCTTACATGCTACACGTTGGACTTACGAGGCTGGAACTTAATATGGCCCTGAATCTGTATGTCTAGCCTGTTAGATGTGGCAGGTTAGTTTGTAACAAGGGACTCTATAATAAAATGCTGCTAAATTTCTAAATTTACGGGATTAGGAATGTATCTGATAGAGGAGAATCAGTAGTGTATGCAAACTTTTTTTTTTGCATTGTAAAATACCAAAATAAACATTTACAAACTCACCCTGATATTTGCTAAATCTTTTCAGTTTGCAAGCTGCAGCTTTTGTTAGTTGACACCCCTGAAGATCCCTGCTAAGATTAGCATAAAATTCATAAATCGTTTTGTCCAATCAGGAGAAAGCCGAGCTTAGCTATTGTATCATACTCTGGGGTTCATGTGTTGCAAAGCAGCCTGGGATATGTAGTCTCTCTCTCTCACTCTCTCTCTCATTGTGCTCTGACCATGTGATTCCACCCTAGTGCATTACTTACAATCCTGCCAAGAGACGGCCACCCACCAAAACTCACGGACCGGGCAAGGAGGGCATTAATCAGAGAGGCAGCACAGAGACCTAAGGTAAGCCTGGGGGAGCTGCAGAGTTCCACAGCAGAGACTGGAGTATCTGTACATAGGATGACAATAAGCTGTACGCTCCATAGAGTTAGGCTTTATGGCAGAGTGGCCAGAAGAAAGCCATTACTTTCAGCAGAAAACAAAATAACATGTTTTGAGTTTGCGAAAAGGCATGTGGGAGACTCCCAAAATGTGTGGAGGAAGGTGCTCTGGTCTGATGAGACTAAAATTTAACTTTTCGACCATCAAAGAAAACGCTATGTCTGGCGCAAACCCAACACATCACATCACCCAAAGAACACCATCCCGGGACTGGGAAACTGGTCAGAGTTGAGGGAAAGATGGATGGTGCTAAATACAGGGATATTCTTGAGCAAAACCTGTACCGCTCTGTGCGTGATTTGAGGCTAGGACGGAGGTTCCCCTTCCAGCAGGACAATGACCCAAAACACACTGCTAAAGCAACACTTGGGTGGTTTAAGGAGAAACATGTAAATGTGTTGGAATGGCCTAGTCAAAGCCCAGACCTCAATTCAATAGAAAATCTGTGGTCAGGCTTAAAGATTTCTGTTCACAAGCCCAAACCATCCAACTTGAAGGAGCTGGTGCAGTTTTGCAGGGAGGAATGGGCAAAGTTTCCAGTGGTAAGATGTGGCAAGCTCATAGAGACTGATCCAAAGCGACTTGGAGCTGTGATTGCCGCAAAAGGTGGCTCTACAAAGTATTGACTTCAGGGGGGTAAATAGTTATGCACATTGACTGTTATGACATTCTGTTATTTTGTTGTTTGCTTCAAAATAAATAAATAAAAAAAAAAACATCTGCAAAGTTGTGGGCATGTTCTGTAAATTAAATGATGAAAATCCTCAAACAATCCATGTTAATTCCAGGTTGTGAGGCAACAAAACACGAAAAAATGCCAAGGGGTGGGTTGAATACTTTTGCAAGCCATACATGTGTATATATATATATATATATATATATATATATATATATATATATATATATATTTCTGTAGTGTAGTGTAGGGCCCCCCCCACCCTAGATCCCCTCGGCTGCACCAAAACCACCCCCCACCCCCCGCAAACACAACTACAAAAGGAGATTAAAAGCAATGCTGAACATGGAGCTACAAAGCAGAGTTAACTACACTTTTTATCTCCACTTTTTAACTCTGCTTTTCAAAAGTGGAGATAAAACTGGAGATAAAAGTGGAGAAACTACAGTCAGAGGAATAACTTATTTAAAAACTCCTAATGAGAAAGTACTGCAAAACAATGTCTCATTTCAAACTATTGAAGAGTCTCTGAAATCATTTTTAGCATGAATATTCCCAAATATATTGTGAAAAGGGATAATATGTGATACAAAATAAATTAACGTGAACAGAACTATATACCCACTTCTGCAAGCCTGCTGTAGGTCCCGGCATTAGTTGATTTAGTAGCTGAGCACATACTGGATAAAGGGGAATTGGGAACAACTTTATTATATTATCTGCATGTCTTGTTTCATTTGCTTAGCAAAATCAAATTACATTTTGGTTCCAGATCTGCACCAAATTTGCAGTCTGGACAGTTTTGTTAGTATCCCTCAGTGATTTCTTCTTTTTTGTGAAAGCTTTACTTCCTTCTCAATGTTCAGATCATTTATCAAAATTACACGCATGACAAAGAGACTTCAGTGGGCCTCATGTCATCTATAAAATCCAGGAGGCCGATGAGGGCATCATTACTATACCACCATCTGTTTTCTTTCTTTTGCCAAAAAAAAAAACGAGACACACTTGGCACTGTTTTTGGTCCTGAAGAGTATGTAGAGCAAGTATTATTAAACAGGCTGTTAAAGTGGATCTGCCCAGTTTGCAATTCTTTGTTGTACTATTTTAAGACTTTCCAAGCATATGTACAACTTTGCCACAATTATAGTTTTAAAAGATAAAATCAATGGAAATACTTTCTAGTGTAAATAAATATTACATTTGTGTTCACATTTGAGTGTCTAAAATTAAGTTAAAAAACCTATTTCCTGCTCAGACATCCAAGAAATACAGCTATTGCACATGCAAATGAGCCCACTATTTGTTGCCCAGCCTAAGCTAAATGATGTTGTGATATATATATATATATATATATATATATATATATATATATATATATATATACATATATATATATATATATAAAATGGATAGATTATTATTATTATTATTATAGTTCATTTATAACGTGCCAACATATTCCGTAGCGCTGTACATAAATTAAGTTCAGACAAAGATAAATACAAATTAACATATAGCAAAGCAAGGAGGGCCCTGTATTTGAGCTAGGAATCCAATGTCCATGGTGAATTCCCAAAGTACTTAGGATAGAAACTCACAGACTTACAATCTAAGGTATAGTGAGTGGTAAAAGAATAATACGCTTAGATAAATAGATAGAAAACTTGGCAGCGACATGCAAATGAGCCCACTATTTTTTGCCCACCATAAGTTAAATGATGTTGTGATATATATATATATATATATATATATATATGGGATAGATAGATAGATATATTATAGATAGATATATTATAGATAGATGGATACATAGACTATAGATAGATAGATTGGTAGATAGATAGCTCAATATTACTGTCACACTTTCCCACCACAATCCACTTGAGAGCTTCCATATTGGGCATCTAGAGCAGAGATGGGCTGCCAAAAATCCATAATTTCAGTATCCCTCTGCTTGCGTATTGAGGATCTCTCTAATTGATTCAAGGTTACTCAGTTACATTTATTATGATTGATCTACTCGTGCTTATGCAGAGAAATCCTGAAATCCTGAACTGATAGTGACCCTTGTAGAACTGAGTTGCCCACCACTACTAGAGAATTGTTAATTGCTATTATCAAGTAAAGTTCTTCAAATGCATACTATAATTATGACACTTTAGTGGTAATGTGGAAGTTCAAAGTCCCTTTAAGAAAGAAATGATTTGAGACAGCAAGCTGAACAAATGGACTGTGATTTGCAGGGCTATTCACACTCTAGAAATAACAAGCAATCACCTATCTTTATAGAGCATTCAAACGTGTTTTTCCTACTTGAAAAACAATAGAAGCTTTACTTGTTAACTAAGTATTTAGTGCAGAACTTATAATTGGAATTGACATTGTGCTTGCAGTATCCTCATTTGATTTCCTGCACTCATCAATAAGACCATTAGCTGCATCATTTAAAGACCCAATCGATAAATGACACTATATTCCACAGTACAATGTCTACTTATTGTGACAATCAGGGCCATTTGCCAGCAAAAGAGAAAGACGGGCACCAACACTTCCATTACTAGACGTGTCACAGGCTTTCAGATCAGTGTCACCAGATCACAGAGGGAGAACGGAGCCATCTGCAGGCGCCACGTCAATGGAACTGAAGTACAAGAACAATGACTTCCCGGCATTGAATAGGGACCGCTGTTTGATTGCAGAGGGAGTCTTTCAAACACTCAAAATTCCCAATAGGACTGAGAAAATAAGCATGGTGCTAATGAACTGTATTTACATATTCAGAAATTTGAAAATCCACTATAATATTTCTGCTTTGTATACAATATCTAATTTTAGGGCAAGCTGAAACTCTTCGAGCAACACTTTTTTTGTTTTATATACATGTTATAATTAGCTGTACTTACGGTAATTCATTTTATCCTCCTCAGTATAATTGCCATATACAATTTAGACTTCACATACGTCCACAGAGAAACAACTCCTGGGACCTATCCCTTTCTTCCTGTTCACTCTCATAAGTACTGCCATTTTTCACATCTGTGACTTAAGGCTATGCCCACAGGGGAGGGTCTTCACATGGCCAATGTCATACTGACAGACAGTGACATGCTGTTGTGTGAAAAACTGAAAATAGTCAGTGAATTGACATGATTTTGTTTTTCAAACTGAAAAACAAAATCTGTGAAGAGATAAATGTGGAGATAGGTAAATCTGACTGTTTCATGTATGGTATTTGTGCAATATGTTGTTATTATAAATTAATAAATATGATGATTATGATTACAAATATGGAATATAACCTCTTTCTCTAACTCCTAAAATTGCTATAAATTAGCCATTCCTATAATTCCTCCTGTTTGTTCATAATCATTATATTACTAGGGAATTGCCCTTCAAAAATGACGGCGATCAAATTTTAAGCCTGGCAATGCGGTTTGCCACACGATGAGCACCTTCGACTTCGCTCATTGCGAGGCCTCAGCCAACGCCCCACTTTCATGCTTCGCAATGAGCACCTTTGGCGCTCATTGCGAGCCCTGCTGTTTGCCACACAATGCAAGGCTCCCCCCCTCTAACTTGTGTGCCTCACGATGAGTGCCCTTCGGCGCTCATAGCGTGGATCGCAATGAGTGCCTTCGGCGCTCATTGTGAGCCTCTCCACCTGTCTGCTTTAGGGGCCAAAGGCGTTCATCGCGAGCCCCCAATGAGCTTTTCCGCTCACAACAGGCTTGGCCAACCTGCCACTTTCATGCTTCTCAATGAGCACCTTTTTTTGCATTTATTTCTGTAGTATAGGGGACCCCCACCCAGGTCCAACCTGCAACGCCCTCCCCAGGCCCCTCTATGATTCCTTGGCTGCTTATACCCCTCCTCGGTCTGAAATTGGTGCAAGACTGTTTAAATAAGAGCATTTCTACTGAAGCTCCAAGAGGTGGCAGTGTAGAGCAGTTCAGCACACTGGAGATGTGAAATAATGTGGCAGCAAAATACAGGGGGGTGGGTTCTGTGAGGGAGGAAGAAAAGAGATAGGGATGGGTACTATGTGAGGTGGTTGCTGTGCGGGGAGGGATGCTGAGAGGGGATGGCTGCTGACAAGGGGCCTCATTCGATTACGATTTGGCCAATTGAATAGGGCCCTAAATAAGCACATAGCATATATTTTTTAAAGAAGTTTTTAGTTAGTGAAAACCTTGCTTTTTGATAGATGCTTACTAACTAAAAACTTCTTTAAAAAAATATGTTATGTGCTTATTTAGGCCCCTATTCAATTGGCCAAATTGCAATTGAATGAGGGCCAAGGACTGGGTGGGAATGAATGATAAGAGGTGGGGGTGATGTTTATATATATATATATATATATATATATATATATATATTAGAAATGGGTCTTGGGGTGGAGCAGCAATGGGTAATGACCTTAGGAAGGTTTGCTCAATGGGAAAGGTTCTTTGGGAGGGGAGCAGTTATGGCAAAGGGTCTAGGGGAGGAGAACACTTTTTTTTGCATTAGAGCCCTCCATTCCCTAGCTCCGCTGTTGGTAAGTAGTATACAGATTGAACCTAGGAGTCAGAGCTAAGGACTCACAGCATTTCTTTTAGCAATTCCAGTAAAGTGATAGAATATCAGTATAGATTGCGACATAGCTATGTGTTTCCTTAACAAATGTTGTCAACACATTGATGTTTCCTATTATTACAAATGGACAGTGCCGTTTGCACACTTCATTTCACACTGATTACATTGTCAGGAGAACGGATTATTACTGAGGGGGGTTGAACATGTATTTGTAAGGAATGTGGTCAGAAATTAACCCCTTGGACCCTGTAATAATAAGTAGTGTTAGTTGGGTATCAGTGTTTCATAGTGTGATCAGTTATATGTCATTGATATTATGACTTATTTGTCTGTTCTTTGACCATTAGAAATGATTTTTTGTGCTTTATGATGTGTAGGCTTCATTTTTATTCACTTTTATTAGAGTCCTGAAAATGCTATAGGCTATTTGTTTATATGGTATTAAGACACTCATAGCTCCTTAAGTGTCCTGTAAGTGTTCTCCTTAAGTGAAGTGTATATTTTATATGCCATTTACATTGAAGAGGATGTAATTAATTAATTAATTATTTTACCACATGTATATAAAACAAAGAAATGCCCAAAGAGCCCCTTTAAGTTATAATTTCTGCCTCTGGGATAGGGTCATATATGGGTTTCCCAATTCAAATGGTGTGTTCCAGTCCACTGAATAGATTGTACATCTTTTAGAATCTAGGGGCCTCATTCAATTGCGAGTTGGTCAATTGAATAGGGCTCTATATAAGCACATAGCATATTTTTTTACAGAAGTTTTTAGTTAGTGAACTTCTATCCAAAAGCAAGGTCTTCACTAACTAAAAACTTCTTTAAAAAAATATGCTCTGTGCTTACATAGAGCCCTATTCAATTGGCCAAATCACAATGGAATGAGGCCCTAGGAAAGCTAGAGATATATTTCTTGTTGGTCCTGTTCCAATCCAGGTAATTAATGGACAACTGCAATTCAAGATAAAAAGGCACTTATAAGGCAAAATTGTATGAAACTAACAATATTAGCAGCTGTGTAAGCCATGGACATTAACCATTTATCAGGACATCTACATTTTTGAAGACCTTGTTTTTTTAGTACAGGAATCCATTATGTGTTTGTTACATCACATTCTGAGAGCTGGATGATGGGATGGTGGGGGATGTTTGTGGTTGAGTGAGGGGTGAAGAAACTGGCAGAAGTCCAGAGCATTTGTTTGATAAGATGGATAAGATTGAAATTAACACCATACCCTTTAACCTCACCAGCCCAGAAGCAGTCTCCATGCACCATTCAATGAAACCAAGCTCCTCTTGAGCACAACTTTCACCAATCTGTCATGGATCCCTCCAAGGTTCTGCATTGGCATCAAAATATATATTTTTTTCTGATTAAAAATTAGCATTATGACTGTTTACTGCTTAATTATAGTCTTAGACAGACTTACATTTTTCAAACATCTATTTGTTTTGCAGTGTGCAGTGGTCCTTTAAGTATTATTAATATTGCATAAATGGTAGGATAAAAGTCATGTAAAGAAGGTTACTGATTTAGCTGCCTGTATATAATGTTAAAAGGTTCCCTGGTGGTCCAGTGGTTAGGATTTGGTGCTTTCACCACTGCGACCTGGGTTTGATTCCAGTCAAGGAACTAAGAGTTCACACCATCCTGAAGCCATGCAGGATTGGGCCTGGTCAGTACTTGGATGAGAGACCACCTAGGAATACCAGGAGCTGTATCCTGTGGCCCACTGGCAAAGGAACTGGCAACCCACTCCAGCATCTCTGCCATGAACACCAAGTGTGTTGCAGTCCATGAGGTCACAGAGTCAGACACGTCTGAACGATACAAACATATAATAAAATGATGGTGACAGTTACATCTCTGCATCCATTTGTTGACACAGCCAGATAGCATCTTCCAAGTACGTGTATTTCTAAAGAAGGCTTATATCTATTTTAGATTGCTTATGTTCCTTCACAGTTGGCAACTATAGGAGCATCATGTTTACAAAATATATTTCATTTTTATCCTATTGAATTCAAAAATCTTCATTTTAGTGTTTCTGTCACGTACTATATAACCTTTATGACAGATGATATTGACCTAAATAGCATTTGGCGCAGCTACACGGTTCCAAAACTTGCAGTTTAACTGAAAATAAATGGTTATCCGTTTAATATTTGGATACATTGTGATTAAAATCATTATTGTTTCACCTTTTTAAAATAATATGAACTGTGTAAAATGTTCTTGGAATTTCCTTTTCAAAATTAATTTGAGGTTAGCAAAAGGTTTTGATGCAGCTGCTTAACATTTACCAATTAAAAAGCCTCTACCCGACAAATACCATTAATTGGCAATTAAATGAACCTTACTACCAACAATCAGCCCTATTAAATTACAGCCCCGTAAGTCCAATGTGAAGCACGTAAGGGCTGCATGCTCGGAATTTGGCTGATTTAAGATGCTAATAAATTAGAAGTGCTGCGAGTTAGGAGCTAGAGACGCTAAATCGCAAACCAGTTGTCGGCCTTCGGATTTGCGGGCTAGAACGCAAACAATTAAGCAACCCCGTAGTTACAGGTTTTGATTTAGCCAATGAATCTAGTGATCGTCAGCATTGCGTCACAAGAAGGTGGAGGATGTATTTCAAAGTCTTACGGGGTGAAACCCACATTCCAGTGATAATGCAATATTAATAAAGCTGCAAATATGATATTCTATCACATACGAGTTACAGTATATGTATTAACACATTGATTGCTGAGATCGATATAACACAAAAAAGATACATGAAATCAACTATTTTTCTGAGCCGATTTGCGGGCTTATGGATGTTGGGATATTAATTCTAAGACCTAACATCACTTTACATTGTATTATATGTACAGTAGTGTGTTTTTATTTGCTTTACAAATCCTATGTATTGGACTTTACCCCTTGCGGGTCCTCTCGAGCACACGTTGGGCTTTGGGCTCCATTAGCGTGTTACGGGCTGGCTCGCAATTTAATAGCTAAATTGAAGATGTAGCGGTTACGGGCTTGACGGATCAAAGGATTTAAGGCTGCGAAGTTCAACGTTGCACAACCACAAAGTTCACAGCTAATCCGTAAGTCGTCTGAGGCCTGCGTTACGGGGCTTCTTAGCATGCAAGTAGCTCTAATATGACAGTTACGGCCTACGTTTTAATACGTAGCCCGAATTTAATAGGGCTGAATATCCATTAATTACATGAAATGGAGAAAGGATGTGTAACCTTAGTAGGTTTCCAATAGTATTTCAACTGCCTCTTTGGATAAATTATATCTTGTCATGTTGCTGTGACATGCAAATGCTTACTTTGGCCATTGATGAAGGTTGGTAAGTGGCAGCTCTTGCCCATACAAGTTGACAGTGTACCACTGGGGCTGAGGAACATGCATGCAATCTCTTTCATTTCCGACAACAAAGCTCACTACATGGAGGCTCATTTAGAGCTTTCCAAACCTCTTTGAATTACTCTATCCTAGGGAGTGGGAGGATATCGCTGGGAGTGGCAGAAGACTTGATTTGTGCACTTCCCAACAGCAGGTGTCACTCTCTGCTTTTTTAGTCTCCATTACCTCAACATCTGTACTGTACATATCGCAATCTCCAATGTAGAAACCAATCAGGAAGGTTAACTTCTTTTTTGATTCCAACTTCCTAGTACAGGCTATAGACCCTGCTAAGGATTATGCTCTTGGTGCTATCCTTATTTGCCTTGGCTTTGACTTGAATTGTTTTTGTGTATGACCTCTGCTAGTGATGTTAAACATTCTATTGTTTTCTACCTGCCCAGACCTAGTACTCATGGCCTCAACTATTCTTCCTACTTCAACCTTGTGCCAGCTTACCTTTTGACCCTGATATTGTGTTTCCTTACAACTATTCATCTACCAATTTTACCTTGACCCCGTTGCTCTATATTCTCTGTGCCAGTCATCAGGATACAGCTCCAACTGAGCAATCACCAGAGTTACAGAGAGGCTATTGTGCCAACTGGAGGGCATATCATTTGCATAGATGCACCATTTTCAAATATGAGTGGTATTTAATTCAATAATACAGAACTTACAGAAATAGTCATGTTGTAAATGTAATAAAAATTTCCTGGGCATGATATAAAGGTTTGTTTCTATGGTTGATGCGTTTGTTTGTATTCCCATTGACAAAGCTATATAAACGTGCATAAATTCAAGAAATTAAATAACAATTTTCCTCTAGTAGAGGAAAATTAACTCACTAAATAAAATCTATTGTTTATGAAAACTGTGATCTTTGTGAATTATGCTGAAATAAACTAAAAGGGTAAAGAAGTCTGTCTACGTTTTTTTGCCTGAAAATAAAGAAAAGGTTAATTGCTAGCTGCAAGACTTATTGGGTATAGAATTACATTATCCAATTAAGCCTCAATGCTTACTCTTTGATTGCATTAGATTCATTATTCCTGAGAATGGAAGCCCTTAAGAATGGTATAGTAGCCATCGGCCATTATATCTCATGAACCTGAGACCTGTACCCTTCATCAGAGAGAAATAACTGCACAAAGGGTTGTAAATGTCATTTACTAGTGAAACTGTATGAGCAACAATTCAAGGTCTAGTTACTCGTTATTGATGATTAAAGATATATTCTTCAGAAGTCATTCTAAAGTATAGCATAGGGAATTACCAGATATAGCTTATATTGATTTGGTTCGGAGATTTGTTCTTTTTGAGATCTTTATTTCTTTAAATTCCATGAAACCCAAGTAACTTTAATAATTTAAAGGACCACTGTGGTCAATTTTGTTTCTATATGTTATTATGAATAACTAAACATGTTAATGGGCAAACTAAAAGCAGAAACACATAATAAAACACTATTTTTATATTTTTTTGTTTTTGTTGCAATTATACTTTAAAGCAAAGTTCCATTTTCTTTTCTATGCTAATCCTAATGGCTACATTTTCAAGAGAGTGTGTCCTAGTAAGTTATTGAGCTTTATATTTGTCCTAATGAAATCAATGTCAGTTTTAGCTGCCACATTCCCACGGCACAGAAATAATTTACCTTTGCATTCACAGTCCCCCCTGACCTCAACAAATTGATCATCAGAAATTAAAATGGTAGATTTCACAGCATCATTTTCTTCAAAGGCGTATATTCTAAATACAGGACTAGACTATCTATCTATCTATCTATCTATGTGTGTATGTGTGAAATTACCTATCTTTTATCAATATTTTAAAAATTGTTTCATTTTTATTGTTAAATGTGGAGCTTATGCTCTGATAAATCAACTATTTCCAGTATCTACATTTTGAAGTATAATGATCAATATTAAACCCTTCTTATTGATCACCAGGTCCAGTTTAATCAATATGATGTTGCCTAGGGGCTTACACTCAGAAGGGACTACCTGACTATCTAATTTGCCATTTCTTCTATACTGCAAAAATGGCAGCACAGTCAACAAGAGATGTCGTTGGGAGGATTTATAGCCTGTTCTGATGGCAGAACACTCTCTTGTGCCAACAGTGAAGCTCCTGGGCAGAAGTTGATTAAAAAGCAATGGGATGAGGTGGTTCAGGTGTATTATTTGCTTGTTATTTACTAATGGTGGCAGCAGCTTGAGAAATGTACCTGAATGTAGAGTTATGTACATATAACCCCTGAACAAAATTCAAAACACACACACACACACATATATATATATATATATATATATATATATATATATATATATATATATATATAAATATATATATTGCAGAGTAGACACACTACTGGAGTCATTTTTTATCCTGAAGTCTTAGAGACAACATCCAGGGAGGTTTTACAGAAAGAAAGAGTGATATGCAGCCATATTAAATTTAAGCCTTGTAATTCCAACGTGAAGCAAGTAACGGCTGCAGGGTTGAAATTTGTCATACTTACGTTGCTATTAAATTAGAATGGGCTGTAAGCTACAAGCGAGAGAAGCTATTTCGTAAACCAGTTCGTGGCCATTGGGGTTGCGTGCTTGAACACAAACAATTAAGCAATAATGTAGTTACGGGTTCAGATAGAGCCAATGGAAAAAGGGGAGGGTATATTTCGAAGTCCTACATGCTTCAAAGTACAGTTTGCGATCGGACCCACAGGCCAGATATAATGTGATATTAATAAAGCTGTAAATATGATATTCTATCACATGCAAGTTACAGGATAGGTATTAACACATTGATTGCAAGGATCGGTATAACACAAAATATGAACATGAAATAAAGTATTTTTCAGGGGCCGATTTGAGGGCTTGAGAATGTTGTGCTATTAATTCTAAGACCTAGCATCACTTTCCCTTATAATAAATGTACAGTAGTGTGCTTTTATTTGCCTACAAAGTGCTACGTATTGGACTTTACGCCCCTTGAGGGTGCTCTCGAGCACATGTAGGCCTTTGGGCTCCATTTGCGTGTTACGGGCTGGCTCACGAGTGACCACATTGCAATTTAATAGCTGAGTTGAACAAGTAGCGGTTACAGGCATGACAGATCAAAGGATTTACATGCACAAAGTTAAAAGTAGCTCAAATTGTAGGGGATTTTCGGCCATCCTGCATGTTAACATGCAAGTCCGCTGCGAGCAACGTTCCGGGGTTAATTTAATAGTTGTAACACGTAAATCTCGAGTTACGGGCTATGTTTTACAATGTAGCCCCAATTTAATGAGGCTGATGGTCAGACAAAAATAGAAGGATTTATCCTTACAAGACATTTGGAGGGTCAGAAAGATCTTAATTCAAAAGAGGAACAGTCTGGGTTATGTGTAGTGGTACAAGTAATGGTTTAAACCAAAAAAGTAAATAAAGCAACATCAATACAGTTAATGCAGATTCATTGGAGCAGTTCTCTTGCTATTTTATTGCATGTGTGACAAAAATATGAATTGTTTCTATTTCTCAAAAATGTTTATGTGATAGCTCTCTAACTTGCTGTTTATTTAATGAGTGTTGTATGCTCCTTTTTGCATAGCTAAGCAATCATGCCATGTTAAGGATAAAGAAGAGTATCATGAAGGTCAGCAGCATCCAACAAGACCCCCATTACACAAAACCATTTATACTGTTGTGGACAGGAACCTAAACAATGTCGGACTGCAGGGGCTCTGAAGTTCAGCTTACAGTATTGTAAAAAAAATAATTCAATCATATAGTTTAAATCAAGCTATTTGTACATGGTCTTCTTAGGTCACGTAAATATTCCATTAAGTAAAATATGTTCTTTCTATCATGATAACATTAGTTTTGCTGCTGACATCAACTATCTTCCTTTCTCCCTGTCTATCTGCATCTCTCAGTCTCAGGATCCCACCTAAGTTATCAAGCTTGACCTTGTATATTATGGAGGACCCCAAGTACAGAAAGCACCTCTCTCCTGTCCAATCCTACAAATCACTAATTTATAGCTTGTAACAACTCACCAAAAGGTAGAACCAAAGAACACTTTGGAAAATTCACTTATACAAACTTACCCTGACATCACTACTCATTTTACATTCCAAACTAACCTTCCATTACTCAAACTCCTACACATCCTCCCTATCAATACTACAGGGTCTTATGCACAAGCCATCTCTACCATGCCTCCTCATTCTACTGCCATGCCATACAATGGTTAATTTGCTCCCAACTCCCATCATACATTAGACAGGCCCTTAAATTGCACTCATTCCTTCAGACCTATGTCTTCTTCCTAACTAGCCATGATAAGACATAGAGCAAAGATAATGGCTGTCCCACTATTGATTCCTGATATGAGCTGACACATCCATGTTTAATATTAATTTGATGTTTTTTAACACAGTCCTATAGCAGGTAACTCTGTTATTGTAATTAGATTTACACATTTTGGAAACCAAAGCCACACTTTCCTATGGGGGCATTTCATGCATTTTGACACCACTTAAGTGTAGTAGCACTATTCACATCAGGAATTGAACTCCTACTCCTATCATTGTACACCACAAATAAAATACTCCATAAGAGAATTATCCTCTGAATGTCTAACCCTGGCATGTATTTTGCAGCAGATACAGTGAGAAAAGGGGGGCATGGACTGCACATTTGTTTGATGTAGCAAGGCATACAGGTTCCCCCTTTAAGAAATAGCCATAGTCAGATACATAACAATGAATCTGGACAATGTGAGCAGAAGGAAACGTATAACTGCACTGTCCAGTCTCCAGTCCTCAAGTCTTCGGGGTCTCTAATTCATTTACTTGTATCTACTCATTTAATAATATACAAATATATAGCATCACCCCTCGAGCAGTGAGGTTGGACCAATGTGATGTGAAAGAAATACTAAATCATTTTCCAGGCATTCACACTTTAAATATATGAGTCCAACTAAGGGTGTTTTTATTAATTATGATTTATCATCAGTGCAGGCTTTTATGTCAGAATGTAGGCAGCAATATAGAGTGCAAATATAAGAGAATAAAATCATGGCCTCATGCAGCCCCACACACAGTAGGGGGCCTGAGAGATATTCAGATAAAAATACCATTGACTTGTAAAAATAAATCCACTCAGCCTAATAGCTTCTGTGCAGTCAAGATACCTAAATGGATCATATTTCATGCATTGCTGCTTTAAATTATATTTTACACAGAATATTATGTGTCTTGTATAGTGTTAACCCATTATGAATCTTGGCTTATTCTCCTATGTTTAAAGTGGACATGAACAGCAGAATGTGGTACTGTTTGACTAGTAACACCGGGGCCACAACAAAAGTTACTGTTTTCACTATTAATCAATTACTATTATCTATGCCAGTGGTTCCCAAACATTTTTAATGGACTACATAAATGTTGTTTGGGGTTTTGGCAGACCATCTTCAGAGTATCTTAAAGTACCACCTAATGGTTTTTTGCCTATGTCTTGATATTTATTGTGGACCATCTGAACGGAGCTTGTTGTTGGTCAACGGGCCACAGTTTTGAAACCATAAATGATAAAATAAATTTTGTTGTTTTGCGAGATTTTAAAGGAATCTGACGATACCTGAACTCATTGTGTTGAGGAACACATGGTCATACACTGAATACCCTGCTCCTTCAGACGGTTACTAACAGCCCTATTAAATTCCCTCAACGTTGAAAGCCGTAGCCTGTAACGTAGGCCGCATGACTTGCGGCAATTAAATTGGCCCCTGTAAAGCAACCCGCCAACGACTTGCAGAGTAAGGGCAAGAAAAGGCTAAGGGACGTGGAAATTTGAACTTGGCGCCCACAAATCCTTTGATCCATCAAGCCTGTAACTGTTACGTTTTCAATCATTCTATTCTATTAAATTGCAACAAAATCACTGGCGTTCAAGCCCGTAACCCGCAAATGGAGCCAAGAGGCCAACGGGTACTAGAGAGGACCTGCCCTTGCTGGCTTGCCGATGCCGCTACAGGCTTCTAATTTAATAGGGCTGTAAGTATAAGAAGCACCAGAGACATCACCCTTGCTATCATTCTCACTTATCCCTCCTTGTAGAAGCGAAATAGGGGGGGGGGGGGGGGGCAGTTGACTCCACAAACAAGCTGAAATTGAGCTCTCCAATATGGGTGATGTGTTAACCTATATTTACGTTGGCATCAAAATAAAGTCAAGTGCTTTGGAAGGTTTAAAATCCATTTAGTATTGAGAATGTGATATATATTTAAATAATATGTTATTAAGTTAGGGCAAAATAAAAAAAAAACTTAATGAGCGGTTTTATAATGACAAATAAACAGCAGAATATTAATCAAGTCTTGTTTTGATAGAGAAGTCTTGAGGGTCCTATTTAATATCATCCCTATCTGACAGGACGTGTATAGCATTTTAATTAAACAAACCGAAAATATATTAGTGTTAGTCATTCAATTATAGCACCATGGCTAATGACACTAAGTATTAACCTCCCACAACAGTTTGAAATGCAATTGAAAGAGTTAACAAATTAGTTTCCTTATTTTTTCCTGCTTACACATTTTTTCCATTAAAAAAATGGTCCAATCGTCATCTAGCATTTAAAATTCTTTGAATTCTAGTTAAATAAAAAAAATGCTCATAAATGCTTGACAACATTAATTATATTTTCGCAGTTGGCAGTGCGTGTGTGAAATATAATTAGCTGTGCCAATGAGCTCAAAATAAAACGATTTCAATCGCGTCTGGGGAGAGTGATCATCGTTAATGTAACATATTGATTATAGCTTTTCTTTTTTTTTAATGGGTGAGGAAGTTCGAAAACACCATCTGGATCAAATATACCATTAGCTTGTAATAGGTTATAGTGTGTCAAAAATACAATCTAATCAGATTTTCTTTGTAATGTAAATGTGAGCACACCAGACTGACGTCTTCATTATTGCTTTTATAGTATAGAGTTCTCTCTTCTCTTCTTTCTCCTGAGACTGGCTGCCGTGGGGCTTAGGATCTGCTTAAAAACATGTTTCAAGTTTACAGTAATTTACTGCAAAAATCACAGAAACCTGTCGGTTTGATATCTATGAGTGTTAATTAAGAATACCATTGTATAGCGGTTTAATCTTCAACAATGTTCCCTGTGGGAGTTACAGGAACTAAATACCTGAAGAACAATGCCTGGGAAAGATTGACACATTGATCTAAAAAATTGATTTGCATAACCATTAATTTGCACTCAGTTACAAATTCAGTCTATTTCTTTCATTTGTACACAATCTCTCTACTCAATATTAGTGCTGTTTCTCTCGTTTTTTTAATAAACCTTTTTAAGTCTAATGGTATCTCCAGAGGCTTGGCCTTTGCATTGATCGGTCGATAACACGTTAAGGGCGTACTGTGGAACTATTTTTGCGTAATCTTTTTTAAAGAACTAATATTGGTAGTAGACAAATTGTTTTTAGAAAGTAAAAAAATAAATAAAAATTACATATATTTAGTAATTTATACAGTCCCAGCCATTGCCCCTGTTGATTTATAAGACATGGAAACATCAGTTTGACAACGGATAAGTATAAAAAAAACTATCTATCTTGCCCATTCCATCTACCCAAAAGGTTGTTATTGTTTAGTTGTTCAGTTGTCCGACTCTTCGACCCTATGCGTCGTAGCAAGTCAGGCACATCTGCCAGCCACTGCCCTTCAAGCTTATGCTCATTGATTCAATGACATCATCTATCCCATCCTTCACGTTCCTTTAATCTTTCCCAGCATCAGAGTTTTTTCTAGGGAATCCTGTCTTCTCATGATATGCATAACATATTTGAGCTTCAGCCTCATGTCATACCTTCCAGTGAACATCTTGGCTGGATTTCCTGAAGTACTGATTTGTTGGATCTACTTATGTTCCAGTTTTCTCCAAAACCACAATTTAAAGACATAAATTCTACGGCGCTCAGCCCTCTTTATGGTCCAGCTCTACCATCTGTATGTTATTACTCAGAATACCCTAATTCTAACTATACAGATCTTTGTTGATAAGGTATGTATTGCTCTTTGCAGTCCAAGGTACTCTAAGCAGTTTTCTCCAACACCAATCTTCAATTCTATGGAACTCAGACTTCTTTATGGTCCAGCTCTCACATTCCCATTTTACTACTGTGAATACCAGAGTTCTAACTATTCGGACCTTAATAGCCTTATGCTTATCCCAGGCATGCTTGAATTTCTTTCTTGTGTTTGTCCCTACTTCTTATGGAAGGCAATTCTACCTACTGACTGCCTTTTCTGTATAGTAGTAATTTTGAACATTTCCCATAAATCTTTTACCCACCTATTTAAATTCATTCTTCCATTCATCTTGTTCTGGAAGATGATTGCATACTGAACATTATCAAATGGTTTGAACGTTTCTTTCAACACTCCACTCATTAAGATCATGAGGTTGTCCCTTATAAGTTTTGCCTTTTAGACCATGTCTTATTTTAGTCTCCTTACTCACTAAATATATGTTACTTATCAAATGAAAGGGGAGTTTTAATATTAAAATCCAGCTGATTGCAATTCAATTGGACTTTTATAGCAGAAATAACTGACTTTGTTTATCTGCCTTCAAAGTAGGAAGCAGCAGTGGAAGTTGTATCTTAATAGATAAAAGAGGTCCTAATGCAAAAGACTAGTGAATATAGATGCATATGATAAATTAAAGTTTTTATTTTTTTTAACTTTCTAAAAATATTCTAGACTACAGAATAAAAATGGATCTACATATTTAAAAAAAAGTCTTGCACTACAGGATCACTAAAGCATCATGTTATAGAACCTGAATTGCTAACAGCCAAATGCGTTTAATTAAAAAATAATAATGCAACCATTAATTTATTTTTGCTTTCCTAACAGAATGAATCACTTGGGTGACACCTTGCATGCAGATAACATGGCTGTTCAGTTTATTGAAAGGTTGCCACAATGTTGTTTTACCATAAGATTATATGGAAGGATAACTCACTGTAGCATCACTGACTCCTCAGGCCAGCACTCTACAGGTATATGGAAGCTTCCAGACACAAGCAGAGTCTGATAAAATTAAGATTGTCTATAGATTTTACATTAATAACACATACAGCTGCCAATGTTGTTGGCTTGTTATATACTTCATAACACGTGAAGATTTTTTTCAAAACTACAGGTGTCTTTTAATGAGAACAAATACCAAATCAGCAATATAATACATGCTTGTTCCCAACATGCTTGATAAGCTTTGGACCATTGGAGATACTATTACTTATTATCAGAAAGTGGGATATTTAATTCCCTGCCAGAAACAATCCCAGTTCCCACAAGGCAGAGCAAGCACATGCATAGAGGAGCCTAATATATGTGTGTACCTCATCCCTATTGGAAGACATTTACCAAAGTATGTCCCATTCATGATGGCAACTCATCTAATATGGGACTGGCATATGGTAGAGGTCCCAGTAAGGGGCAGAAAAAAATGGGCAGAAAAAAATGGCAATGTTCAAGATACAGTAAGACATGTTTCTTCCAGGTGGTCTTGGACTTGTGGAGTGGTGATAGAGAGGCACATAAACAAAGGGAGACACAGGCACCGCATTTTGACACACACTTGCAAGACGAGACTGCCACGCAATAGACATACTGACATTTACTTGAGAGAGATAGATGTAGACTTGAAAGAGCCAATAAGAGACTATCATCAAGAAAGGGTGCTGAAAGAGAGATGCAAGATAAATTGTAGCACTCATGTACAGAACCAGTGTAGTTTTGGAAAATCTTCACGTTTGTG